>JAVGWN010000270.1:0-14910 GCA_034552555.1 Semaprochilodus insignis
AGCCGTTTGTTACAGCCCTGATAAGAACTGAGACAGAGACGTACCATCGGGAGAAGACTTAATTTCATTTAAATAGAATTTCAGGTTAGGCATCCTTTCCTCCGGGGATTCCTCGTCGATGATGTTCTGGGCAGAAGTGAAGACAAACAGGATTCAAGGACCAGTTTACACCGTTCATAATCAAATCAGCCAAGAAACATTATCACTGTTCCGATATGAAAAGGCTCACTGGATAGCCGTGTCTGTAGTTCTGCATGTCCTTCGCTGCCCGAAGATTCCTGGAAGAGGAATTGGACCACTGTGGGAAGAGAGGAAAAACCTTCATCAGCTTCTAACAAACAATTAGGACAAAATAACGAGGTGATATTTTGCTTTTCCTTGTAACATCAGTAGGCGATGGTGACTAATCACGGAACCGTGTAATCTCCTAAACTGCTTATCCTTCTGGGAAGTGGAGGGAGCCGGAGCCTATCCTAGCACCCATCGGCTGGACGGCAGGAAACACCCTGGACAGGCTGCCAGCCCATCACAGGGTAGACACATCTCCAGTTCACCTGACTGCATGTCTTGGGACTGTGGGAGGAAACCAGAGCACTCAGGTGGAAACCCACATACACACATGGAGAACATGCAAACTCCACACAAGAAAGGATCCCGGACACCCTGGCCACTGCTGCCAGAGGAGCTGCTGACTGAGACGTTAGTCAGAGTAGCATGCCTGGGAATAAATTACAAGATTTAAAATCTTAGATTTAGATTTCTTGTTTTCCCCCTATGTGAGGTTAGTCACTTGTTGCTTTTTAGAAATTAAGTTGCAAAAGTTCAACTAAAAATTGTCTGGCTGCTTAAGCAAGGATGAAGCTGCAGCCCCCTCAACTGGTCAAGACGAGCACAACGTTAATGAACTTTCTGGTGTGTTTTTAATTCACAAAAAACGTGGAGTGAGGTGGATGCAGGAGTTAACACAGTGATACTACGTGAGCTGGACCTTAGACTCCCGGGTCTACAATTGGTCCGAATTGGTCAACATCAAATGGTGACGTTGACGTAGTATTAAGGGCAGTCGTTGTAACGGTCTGCATGCATGTAGTCCTGCGTGGTGTGGTGCAGCCATCTTCCAGTGGTTCTGGCACTGACAGGCTCACTCATGGAGGGCATCACTGCTCACTGAATGTCTGCAATCGTGGCTGTTGGGTCAGTCAGGTACAGCGATAAGGCCTGTCCTTGCTTACGTCACAAGAGTGTGAAACTTGAATCATTTGCTTGTCTCACAATGTCAAACCACCAAGTTTCCCACCACCAAGTTTCATTCGCGTCAGTTGATTCCTTCTGGGTGCAGCTATTTGTGCCACAATTCTTTTGATGATGATTGTAAACACAAGCACTGTCTTATTCAACCCTACTGACAGCTGAGACCTAAAGTAAGGCCTCTTTCAAAAATGCAGCATTTTCATTGAAACTGTTTTTTTCCAGATGGGAAACTTGGATGGGAAGCCCAGGTTTCCCATCTGCAGTGCATTTAGTAATGAATTCATGGGATGGAATTGAAGCAACAGTCCATAGAGGTGATTATTCAGGGACCAAATGACTGTCAATTTAATACCAATTATACATAATTAGTAAGTACAGCCAATGGAATACATCAGGCGTTGCATCATTAGCACCAATAATAGGAGCAAAACTGAGAGGCGGCCATAGCTGAAGCCTTCGCATTTTAGTGTTTTCCCAGCATGAGCACATCCGCCTCAACTCAGGAAGGGAATTAGTCCACTGGTTGAATCAGGTGTGATCGAGTGGGGAAAAATGTGTCCCTAATACTGTGAGGAAAAGAGTCGAGGCAGCTTTTCTAGACACAGTTTACATTTAGGTAAAATTACACGAATTACACTCAGGATTCCCCTTTGAACAGTCTTTTGGCCTATGATTAGGCTCAGGATGTGTCTAAAGAGAATAGGAATTCCTAGCGTAGCCAGTGGAAAAACACTCCGAACTCATTAAAACTCTGGCAGAGTGAATGATACAGGTCCTTCAATTTTCTCTGACAAGACATCACAGATACCCAAGACCCATCTTTGTTTAAACACTCTAAACAATTCAAATCTGCTCCTTGAACAAGAAAACAATCAAGCTTTTGTCAAAACATGACTAATAGTCCTCAAATTAGAGGGAACGCTCACTGATTGTGAAGAACTAATAGAATGTTCCTGTCTGCGCCGCCAATTGAAAACAGGTGTGCAACGAGCTCAGCCACAGATGTTTTATGTTGCAGATCAAATGAGATCAGAAAAAAAGATCCAGACAAAAGAAACTCCGCAGCCAGGGAAGGATGGAACAAGAGAAGGGAAAAGACGCACTGTCATAGACATTCACAGACCCATTGATCAAATCCTTTTCTCAGGATAAGTGCTAGTATAGAAGCACAGACATCCTCCACATCATATAGAGAGGTGCAAATACAAACCCAATTTCTGGAAAAGTGGGACCGGTTTGTAACATGCAGTAAGCATAAGAACCTGTGATTGGTTCATTCTGTTCAACATAATGACTTAATGTTTTGGCTGATGACCTTGATTGTACTTTGTAAACACAAACATACTTTGTATTTAATGCCTGTAAAATCTGGGAAAATTGGGAAGTTGAAAGGTTTATAGAGTCTTCAAGTTACATCATTTTAAAACATCCCCAGTGAGCAGGTGAATTGGTAACAGGTGAAGGGATCATGACTGGAGCATCCACCAAAAGCCCAGCAATCAAAGATGGTCCAAACTTTGTTGGGACAGAACTCAAAAAGGACATTTCTCAACGCTAGCTTGCAAAGAATTCGGGTCTTTCGCCATCCACCATACATAGTATTCTGGAAAGGTTCTGGGAATCCAGAGAATTCTCAGTCCATGTAGGGCAAGGCCAGAAACGAATGATGATGAATGTGTCTCAACTTCAAGCCCATCATGCTGCTGCTGTATTAAATATCACCAAACGGACTCTCATTACTTAGCACAGTCTTGCGCTGCTTCCAAAAATGCATCTTAAAAACTCTTGCAGGTACAAGCCACACATCGATTCTATACCGAAACGCCGCCGAGTTCTCTGGGCCCGAGCTCATCTCAAATGGCCATGGACAAGCAACAGGTGTGCTGTGGTCAGATGAGTCCACATTTCAGCTTGTTTTTGGGAAAAATGTACATGGAGTTCTCAGTGCCGATAATAAAAGGGACCATCCAGGAAAGTCCCAACTCTGTCTCAACTTTGTGTTTGCTGCAAACATCAAATTCTAAATGAAGTTGGTCAGTGCTCTGTGAAAAAAAATGATATTGTGGCAAGATGTAGACATCTCATATGACTCATTTTGAAATCTTTGCTCATTAAGGGCTTATTTACGTGTCACGCTTCCGGGTTTTCCTGGCTCATCTGCTCCCCCGGACTCAACTTCCCAGAGGGCATCGCTCAATGATGTCACACCCACGTGTCCCCAGTCATCCAATCAGCCCTGCTCTAGGTCTCCCAGCTTTAGCCCAGCTGTGTCCAATTAGCTCCAGTATATATGCCTCTCACAAACACTTCCTCACTGCGAAGTTTCGCCAAACCTAGTTTGCGATTCTGAGTGTTCCTGCTCTGTGTATTCTGACTCTGGCTTTTGACTCCCTTTGTTTTTTGACCTCCTCTTTTGCTTATCCCTTGTCGGCTTTCTCTTTTACCTACTCTCTGGCTTTTGACCTCTCTCTCTCGTTTCTTTGACCATTCTCTTGCCTAGCCCTTCCACTTTGGTTACCGCTGCTGCCTGTCTGCCCTGGTTTTGACCTCCGCCTGTCCTTTGACGTCGATCTTGCCTTCTCCCTCAATGTTTGGTCGTGTATTGTTGCTGTACTCAATTACTCGCTTGTTTAATAAAGTCCATCTGGCTTTTAGCTCTGCGCATGTTGGTCCTGGTTCTTTCTACCTGACATTATGTTATTTCTATATTTTTGTATTAGATTGTAGCGGAATTACCTCACAGTACTGGCAGATCATTTTATTTTATTTTTTTGGTTGGAACAAGTCAAATTCAATCTGCCAGTATAGTGAGAACATTCAACTAAAATCACTTCAAACAAGTCAAACACGTACAGAAATGACTTTTAGTGTGAAAACGCTGGAGATGTTTTCTTTGTAATTATGTCAGTTAAATAAGGTTTGAGAAAATGGACACATCTCAGATTCTTAGTCCTCATTACATTTTACATAACGTCCCAACCTTATCCTGAAGTAAGTATCTAAATATCAGTTTGGGCCGTCTTTCATAAGCATGTTGCCCATCCCTGACACTCCAGCACGGCACCTGTAATTTACCAGAGAGCATAATGACGTGCTTCAACGTGGCACCAGCAGATTCTGAGTATGCAAGGATGCTTCAACTGAACACAGTGCTAGTTTTCTAAAGTCCTTAGTACCGATAAGACCTGAGATGGAAGAGCCTGCTTGAAGCAATGCACTCTGCTAATAAAGGGCTTCTCCAACATCCTGTTCTTGAAGAACCTTTGTATACCGCACCTGAGTTAATGCATGTTTCTCTTTTCTCTGGCTGTTGAATAGATTTGGTTGTTTAATGGTGACTGATATACACCACAAATCAGTGTAAACAGGAAAACTCTGAATGTTTTTCAGTGTTTAGTTCTCTATTCTGAATATCCACCTCAAACCAAAGCTTAGTCATGTTTTCATAAAGGGCTCTTCCTGGCATCGAATCCCACAATGTAAACACTGTGTCCACTCACTGTCCACTCTTACCTTGCTGGTCCTCCTATCCTGCTGGTCAGCTGGTCTGGGACGGTAGCTCATCTGCTGCTGCACAGTTTGTGTTGGCCATCCTGTTGTCCTTCATCTGTGGTCACATGATGATGGCCACAGGAAGCTGTTGACTGGATAGGGTTTGGTTGGTGGACGATTCTCAGTCCAGCAGCACTGCTGTATCTGATCCACTCACACCAGCACAACACACACTAACACACCACCACCACGTCAGTGTCACTGCAGTGCTGAGAATGATCCACCACCCACATAGTGCCTGCACTGTGTTGGTCCTGTGGGGGTCCTGACCATTGAAGAACAGGGTAATAAAGTATACAATAAATAAAGTGCTTATGAAATGGACAGTGAGTGTATATACAAGAAGGCAATTATATAAATTATATTATATTATATGTAGACATTTATTTAGGTTTTTTTTTCAGTTACTTTTTTCTTTAATAAGTAGCTGATTTCAGCTATAGCTATTTTCTATCTACTGTAACCAATTAGCAATTAGGAACTAGCAATTAGAATTAGCAATTAGGGCTGTACCACTTGAGCCTGGGGCTGCTAGTTTAACCCTAGTTTAATGTTCATGTAACATCTATAGTCTGTCTTGTGTTTTAGGCACGACCAGCCCACCAGGAATTCGTCTGACTCTCCACACCGTCGTTGAGTGGGACAAAAAATGACAGGAAACGTCTTTTGGAAGTCCTAGATACGAGTCACAGTAGAAACTGAACATAGGGTATGCTAAAGTCTGATGGAAGTTTCATATGGAATGTGTTTTGCATGCTCCATGGTGTTAATCTAGAACAATCAAAATATGTTCATTCCCAGGGTCACCTTAGTGTTAACGTACTATCAGAAATTCAATAAGAACGCAAACTTATCATGGAGGTGGGAAAGTTTTTCTCATTTTCTCTCCTTTGTGGAGTTTTGATGTTTATGAGCCAAACTGAAGGCCTAGCTCTAGCAGTCACCACTGTTCACCACTGGTTATTAAAGATGAGAAACGTCCTTCTTTACACTGTATTTAATCACATCTAAAACTGAAACAGGTAGCCTCAGTCTGACAGGCAGGCAGCAGCACAACAAGATCAGGACAGCCGTAGTTAGCAGGGAGTAGATCAGCCTCTGCTTACTGATGTTTAGAGCTTAGTCTCCAAAGTAGACCATCACTCAGTCTGTCAGGAAAACAATGCAACTAACATGAATTCGGCCTGGACCTTGCAGATGAAAAGACTGGAACCCTCGCAGGACAATGAGGAGTGAAAGAGGACGTCAGGATCTAAAACCTTTCAGCTTCTCTCTCTCTCTCTCTCTCTGAATGTGTCTCTCTCTGTCTTTCTGTAGGTCATTCTGCTCATTAGAAGGTTTACTGAGGCATGCTGAACAGGACCAGTAGGTCACTGTGCACAAACACAGACGTCCACTGTGAGTGGGGCATAAAAGATACCCCCCCCCAAATACAGCCATTAGACACTACAATAGTCACTCATATAACACAGTTCCAAGAGTTCTGTCCAACGCTGACATTTCCATTAACAATGGTTTACTTAGGTCATTCTGAGTAGCATGAATGGTTCAATAAGAAGAACGATTTCAGCCACAAGCCATGGCTCAACATCACTCAGATCCAGACTGACCTCCTGATTGCCAAGGCTTTGGTTTTAATGTGGCTGAAGGACTTCAATAGCTGCTGGTTAAAAGAGAGCCGATGGGTCTGGATCCAGTCTGTTAACAGGAGGAGAAGAAATGCTAATGTTGGTCCAGAACACGCCGGTTTCCCTAAGAACTACAGCATATTGGAGTTCCTGCAGTGCTGGCTGGACGTTAAGTGTGTTGTTTCTAAGAGCGGAGATCAAATTCATTCCACGGTGGACACCCAGGTTATCTGCTTTCTCCAGCAGCCGCAGAGCAATTCATTACCTGCACGAAAATGAGGTCCAGTGCAGATGAGGCGCTAAAGCAGGAAAACCCATCTGTGTCATTTTTACCAGCGTTTAGAAAGAGTCTTGTCCAGGGGTGTCTAGTCTTATGCAGGGCCAGTCTGGCTGCAGGTTGTCATACGAGCAAAGCAGCAGATCTGATCAGCGGACTGAGATGAAGTGATTAAACAAGTGGAGTCAGGAATGCTCCGGCAGAGTGTTTGGAGTGAAAACCTGCGTCCACGCTGGACCTTTGTGGAGAAGACTGGACACTCCTGTGTCACAGTTTTTACACACACACACACACACGCACACACACACACACAAAGGTGTACAAGACTCACGAAAGGTCTGGGGACACAAACATGTTAGGCAAAATGATCATTCACTGGTCTACATGTGTCAGGCAGTAATCGGGTTTACGCTTTGCACCTGGCGATCGACTCAGAGAAAAGCAGGGCATAAACCAGCATAGGCCAACATGAATTCCTTGCTTGTCTAAGCTTATTTATTCAGCAGGTTATATACATTGCAAGGATGGGGTGACAGATGCATACACATGCAGAAGTTGTCCGTCCAGAAGGTATGTTCACAGTTGGAACAGGGGCGGAGTCTGTACAGGTAACAAAGTATTTGGACCAGAAATAAAGAAATACGGACCACTAAAAGAACATTTAGCTTTAGACAAACTCAGAGCCGAGTAGAAAATAGAAAGCCAAATAGAAGAGGGAAAGAGTAGTGCAATGTCCTCCATCTTGGATTTTAATCTGTCTTCTGCCTGTACCCACCCATCCACTTTCTACAAGCTGACGTGCTCCACCCCAGAATCCGTTGCAGCAAAGGTTAAAATGGTTTGAACCTCTTCAACACTCGACGGAATGTCTTGTTTCTGCATACAGACATGCTTGACAGAGCTGATGCAGCATCCTAACTGAGATACATTCAACCCAAATCACTGATCGGCTGGCCAACAAATCAGCATCAACATGGCCGGCAGTCCAGGTAACGGTGTGCGTGCATGTAGTCCTGCCTCGTGCAGCCATCTGGCAATGGTGCTGGTACTAACAGGATGACTCATGGAGGACATCACTGCTCACTAAATATCTGCAGTTGTGGTTGTTGGGTCAGTCAGGTACAGCGATAAGGCCCATCCTTGCTTACGCCACATGCGCGGTCGAACATGAAACTTGAATCATTTGCATGTCTCACAATGACAAACCCACCCACCAAGTTTCATTCCTGTCGGTTGATTCCTTCTGGGTGCAGCTATTTGTGCAGTGTAAGCAAATAAGCAGTAATTGTGTATTAATATGTGCAGAAGTGTGTTCTTTATAGAGGATGTGTTTACTTATTCACACTTAGTCAATCAACACAACATGTCAGGCAAGCATGAGCACCCAAACTTTTGCGTATGACTGTATATCGCCTCAAACTTTGTGGAATCTCTTTATGGAATGACTCAAAGGGTTAGCAAATAATGAATTGAGTCCTAATAAAATAATTATCCTAATGACCCTTTTACAGGTGTCACCTTGTTTATACTGTACTGTTACAAGGAATCAGAATCAGGTTTATTGGCCAAGTATGTTGACACATACAAGGAATTTGGTTTTGGCAGTTCGTGTCTCTCTGGTATTGGGCCAATATACAAAGTCCACAATACACACAATGACTCCACATATAAACAATACACATAGACACTGTACAATATACAATCAACACAGTGTTCACAAAATGCAGGCAATAAACAAACTAAATATGAACATATAATATACAGCTTACACATTACTTATAAACACAACATAAGGCAGTAGTGTTGAGGTAGTACAACACTGGAAATGGAATGGAAATGTCCAAAGTAACCCTTAAAGAAAGGTATCTATGAACCTTTGACTGGGCACAGTTTGCTCTTCTGAGACTGGTCTGAACCTGCCCCAGAAAGGGTCAGCACCATTACACCTGTAAATACCCTCCTTTATTACACCTGCTGCCTCTGAAATACGCCACCAATCCTCTACCGCAGGCCGAAGTGTTGTTCAGTCAGAGACACAAGGTGACCTGCTCACTCTGAGGATGACACAGCAGTAGATATACTGCAGTGGGTTTAGTCCCTAAGGCTTTACTTGGACCCATGAGATGCCTGAAACATCTGGTTTTGCTCTGCTGCCCCGGGGCAAAAGCTAGAAGCAGATGTCTTCTTCTCTGGACTGCCTGACCAGGTTGTTTTTCCCTTACTTGGCCAATACTTGGTCTAGTTGGTCACTTCCTCTCTGTGCATCTATCATTTGGAGCTGGTGTTTATCTTGAAGTGGCTGACAGTCACAGAGGAGCTCTGCAATGCACAAGTCTGTGAGTGCAGACGCTCTGAAGGGCATGGTATGACCTGTGAAGTGTGAGAAAATTCTGGTGACGTGTCACCTGTAGAAGTTTGCTGCTTGCTGTATCTTCTGTGAGAGGCGCAGAGACCCTGGAGAAACAGGCTTTGACTGACTGTTGCAGTTCAGAAACCAAGGCTGCCATTTACCAAGCATGTGAGTGTACAGTCTTCTGTGTAAACTGTCCATTAACGTGATTTAACATTACAGGGTTTAACTTAGCAGTTTCTTCTTTCACAATCGTTTCTTGCTGTAGAAATAATCAAACGCACGTAACAGTGTGTGAGACCTCCACGAGCACCAATAATAGCTGTAATGGGATTTGGCATGTACTGGACAAGTTTCTGGATGTAGGCCACATCAATGTCCAGACACTCTTGCATCAAACAATTGCTCAGTTGGGCCAGATTTGGTGGACGCCTTCACTGGTTGCTCCAGGTAGTCCCACAGATTCAAATCTGGGGATTTTGTGGGCCAGTCCAGATGTGTGAATGCTCCTGAATGTTCATCATGTTAATCAGTCACATTTGCAGCCCTGTGAACGTGAGAATTCTCTTCTTGGAATACCGGGATAGGAAAGTTAAGTTCCTTGGTAAGGTGATGAGTAAAAGGCAAAACCTGGTTGTAGACACGCATACTATTCTAACCGCAATTCCAATCAGCTCATTAAGTGAGTAACATGCTCTTTGTGGCCTTGTTCAGGTGAGCAGAACATGGGGTCACCAGGACTGGTCAGTCACTGCAGAGAAGAAAGGAGGTGCATATCTTAATTTGTCTCCTCTCCTGTTTTTTAAGCTGAGTTGACAGTCAGTATGGTCAATATACATCTGTAACTCACCAGCCAAAAATGAGTCTCCTGTGACTGAACTGTACCTAACAGCGTGTAGCACCTCCACCAGCACCAATAACAGCTGTGACTGGATTTGGCATGGACTGGACAAGTTTCTGGATGTTGGCCACATCAATGTTCAGACACTCTTACATCATAGAATTGCGCAGTTGGGCCAGATTTGGTGGATGCCTTCCCTGGCACAATTCCAAGGAGAATTCCCTGTAGACTGGGATTTTAGCCACTGCTGGTAGACCCGTATGACCGTACACTTCCATACACCTGCAGACTCAGCTACTTCCTTCACACTATGGTCTTTGGGACGCCCAAATGCAGTCACTCCTTTTAGCCAATCATTAACATCTGAGCCATTTTCCACACATGGAACGAGACATCTATGGATACCATCACTCGCACCCTGCAGGTATTTATAGCCCCATCATCCTTGTGCAGCACCATCTGCAGGAGCCTGAAGCTACTACCACCTTAAACACGACACACAAGGTGACTAATTTTTTGTCGGCTGGGTTTACAGTAGTTACATAAACAAGGCCTTGAAGGACATCTTTGACAACAAACGTAGCAAGGGACTGATACAGCGCTGGACCCTTCCTCCAGTCACCAAGCTGCCACTGGAGAGACATGGAAATCCTACGGGTTGAGCGGTGATACATCTGGCTGTCCATGTGTGATCAGATTACTCAGAACGTTGCGATGTTAATACCAGGAATCCACAGAGCCCGAGACGGACGAAGGCTTCCTTCCAACTCGAGAGACTCCTTTGATCTCTTCTGCTTCCTGAGTCAGGTAGTACGCAGTCATCTGTGGGCCTAACTTGACGGATTTCTCTTCATGGGTTCCTTTGATAGCTGGCTAAGCAGTTTCCCTCGCTCAAATACATCAACCGCAGTGAGCGCATATACAAAGCTTTGTGGACTGGATCAAGTGTGTTGAAGCGGAGGAAGACATCAAACTGTGGACCTCCAGGACCACATTAGTAACAGGATATACACCATTTATAAATGCATGATTTCATTCGACTCATTTCATGGCTCAAGTATCCAGGAGACTCCAGAGGAACCCAAAACAACTGCATCTGTTTGGAATATATTTAGCATCCTGGGTTTTGGAGGTCGATCTGTAACAGGAACTGCCAAGAATGTCACGGTCATGAGCATCAAACTAGTTTAATGTGTGGCAATGGCTCACTCAGCTTCATTTGCCAGGAAATAATGAAGCTGCTGCGTCCTGAGTGTCCAGGTCATTAACAGGCAGGACTGGAGTAAAGGTGCTGCCGGCTCATTTAAGACATGACTCACGGAGAAGTAGAAGCAGCTCAAACAGCCCCAAATCCAAACTCTACCATACCACTACGGTGAAATGCTTTAGTACAATCAGCACCCATCACCTTAAGAACTTCCTATCGTTCTGTCGAAGTTCTTCTTCTAGGTTCTTTATTAAAGCTCTTTATTTCTTCCGGAACTTTTCAGTCTAGAATAAAAGGAAGGACCTCAAACGTCAGAAGTGTGAGAAATCACAACAGCACCCAAATTTCCTCTGACCAGGGGCTGAATTTGAAAGACTAAAATTGAACTGGGTAATAGAACCTCCTCTAGATTCTTCAAGGGTTCTTTGCATGGTAAATTGGTGGCTGAGACTGATGAAGAATGTTTGGTACGTGACTCTGTATAGAACCATTTTGAGAAAGGTTTCGCTTTCCTGCAATCTCAAGCTTGTCACAATAGAAGAACCCTTTTGGTGCTATATAGAACCATTTTCAAAAAGGTTCTATAAAGAACCATGCACAACGCATTTTCCATCCTCCTGAAGTATTACTTCATCTTGTGAGAACCATTTAAGCATGGACTCGTTCTGTATAGAACTCATAGTTTGTTTACTAAAGAACCCTTAAGGAACCCTTGAAGAACCATTCTTGGCTCTTCTTCTCTCAGCCTTGGTTCTCTACTAGAGCAGTTACTATACCCAGCTACATACTTAAGAAAGATGATTCTTCAAGGGTTCTTTAATAAAGACAATGGTTATGTCAGAGACATACTGTACATCATGCGAAACTGGAGAACCCTTTCTATAGGGGTTCTATAAGGAACCATATGCAACACATTCTCCAAGAACCTGAAGAATTATGTCATCATGTGAGAACCATTCAAGCATGAAATTGTTCTGTATAGAACTCATGGTTTCTTTACTAAAGAACCAAAAAGATGGTTCTTCTGTTCTCAACTTTGGTTCTCTACAAGACCAAATACTGTGCCCAACCACACACCTTACGACTCTTTAAGGGTTCTGCAATAGCAAAATGGTTCTATTTAGAGATTGACAACATGACAACTAAAGACTCCTTATTGGGGCTATATATATTTCGTGAGAAGGTTCTACACAGAATCATATACGTGTATATTAAAGGTTCTGCATAGAATGAGCCATATATATGACACATTCTCAGAAGAACCATGCAAATAAACCATTTAAAAAGTTTCTACATGGTTCTAGGACCTATATAGGAAAAATAAATGTTTTTTTAAGAGTTTGGTTTGTGAGAACTGGAGAACCCTTTTAGGGTGATATATATATAAACATTTGAAAAAGGTTCTGCATAGAACCATATACAACACATCCTTGGAAGAACCATATCACCATGTAAATAACCATTTAAGCATGAAAAGGTTCTACACAGTTCTAGGATGGCCTATATAGCAATGATGAAACATCATGATACGCGGTATGTGGGAAGGTATGCTTCATTCCCGGGAATTTGGGAAGTTGAAATGAACACCAGCTACATTGTACTGTGTATTTTGCTCACTGGTTGTTGCTTACAGGCTGTTTAGGCCCGGTATAAGATTCTAATTGGACTGTTTTATGATACATACAGCTGTTTAATTAACGTCCATTAATGAGGGTCCACTGGAGCAGTGCTGCTTCTTTTGTCCCGAGAGAATGAAAGTTCCTGAAAAAGCAGAACGTAAGAGACGAGCCGCGCCATCTGGAAGTGTTTCTCGGCGGTTGACTCGCTCTGAGCTCGGGTAAGAGGCTGTCTCCATTGTTTCATGGGCACACTTGAAACATTAGCAGCACACACAGAGCCAAGCTGTGAACACGCCAAATGAGTTATGCTTTGCCAACGTAATCAATTACTTCGGTACAAAGACACGGAGCTTTTGAAGTGGATCTCTGTAGAGTAATGACAAGAGATATTTCATGGTGGTCTTCCACACTTCTGGGAAGAGAGTGCCCCCTGTAGGGGAAAGCAGGAATAGAGCCAATGGAGAATCTACTGCAGCTCAGTAGAAGGCACTTTGCTTTCTACAAGCCAGTGACTCATGTAATGAGGGTAATCTTGATTACTGTACGTCAGTATATAAAGAGCCCCACACCATCACACATTACCATTAATTTCAGACAAGTGGTGCAGATGTCTGCTGTATACACTGCTCTCAGAGCAGAGGTCGTTGCGGAAGACCAGGGAAGGCACGTGCTAAATACAGAAATGTTGATCAGACCAGCCACTGGTGGGTCAGGTCCCATATACCCTCACCATCAAAAAGAATAGATGCACCCAGAATGAACTGTGGGATCGCAGTGCTATTGGGAAAGAAGATAAAGATAAATTTAGACTGATATGATCAATATTTATTGAGCTACACATACAGAAGTAGTGTCTCTCAGTATGGCTAATCCAACATGCCAGACGTTTCGGCATGGAGTTATAGAGGTTCCTAATGGTGTCCTGTGATAATCCATCCCCTGCAGCTTGAATATCCTCACACAGTTCCTGCAGATGGTGCGGTAGGGTGGAGGTGGAGTGACACCAGTTTATCCTAATACAGTTTATGGTGTTCAAGATTCATTCAACAGGACATAACGGTACTGGAATAAGAAGATAAAATATTTAAAATGAGCTTATTCTTTACTCTTCCTGGTGTAGACAAAGTCACCAAGCACTATGTTATCACCAAGTCCCACAATGTTTAGAATTATTACTTCATAAAGAGTCTGATAACATGATACTAGCAGGTTATGCTATTAACATTTATGCTAGCTTCCACATTTCCACCCAACAGAGAAAAATACATAAGCTGTATTTGATTCTACACGTATCCAGTCAGCTCAACCAGCATTACAGCCTCAGTGAACAAAGAGCACAATTTACATTATTAATAATGTTTTTATCATATTAAACTACATTACTAAATTAACTATCCAGTGAAGCTTGAATGAAAAACATGAGATATAAACGTGATAAAATACAGCTTAAAAACTGCTGAGAGCTGTGTGGGTGTGGCTAATGAGCGTGGCTAATGAGCAGCTTGATTGACAGCTCTCTGTCCAAAACAGCTTTTATGTGACACTAACTGGACGAAAAAGTCACAGACGCACAGATGTGCAGAAGTGCAGATGGATGGTACAGGTAAAGGAATGAATGAATGAAGGAACAATGTTGGTGTACAGGTAAAGGAATGAACGACTGAAGGAACAATGTTGGTGTACAGGTAAAGGAACGAACAGATGAAGGAACAATGTTGGTGTATGGATAAAGGAATGGAGTCCAGGAGTTTCCCTGGACAAGAAACGAGTCCCCTCTGTGATGATCTAGGAGTGTGGGTAATGATGTGGAAATGGGTTCTTTGGTTGAGGTGACAGTACACTTGAACCACAGCACAGTTCCTACATTGAGCTGCTGGAACAACCAGGTTTTGCCTTTCGCTCATCATCTTACCGAGGAACATAACATTCCTATCCCGGTATTCCAAGATGACAGTTCTTGCGTTCACAGGGCTGTAGATGTGACTGATTGGCATGATGAACATTCAGGAGCATTCATACATCTGGCCCAACAACGTCACTCCCCAAATTTGAATCCTCTTGGAAATCTGTGGGACTACATGGAACAACCAGTGAAACGCAAGCGAAGGCATCCACCAAATCTGGCCCAACCGACCAGTTCTTTGATGCAGGAGTGTCTGAACACTGATGTGGCCTACATCCAGAA
>JAVGWN010000271.1:0-14906 GCA_034552555.1 Semaprochilodus insignis
TGGCTCCTCAGCGGTCTCGACAGCAGTCTCTGTAGCACAGTGACAGCAGGACTCACAAGCCTAACACATCTGAGAAGCTCATGTTTCAGGCTGTTAAAGTCTTTTTGGCTGGTTGAGAAATCTTGTTCTTTGGTGACTTGAGCTACATGAAAATGCTGGGCCCATAGTGTCACCTGAAATGCAGTCCCCCGTACAGGCAGCTCTATTTGAAGCTGTTGAAGTTTCAATCAAAATAGCACCCTGCGTGCCGAGTACTGAGCAGCTCTGCTAACAACACAGTACAGTCACTCACCTATTTTACAAAAACGGTTAAAAATAAATAAATAAATAAAATTTGTATAAACATTCATAGACTGCNGCCGAGTACTGAGCAGCTCTGCTAACAACACAGTACAGTCACTCACCTATTTTACAAAAACAGTTAAAAATAAATAAAATTTGTATAAACATTCATAGACTGCTATTCTATTCTACTCTATTCCATCAAACAGAGTGCGGATGGCACATTCCGACTTTGGCAGTAAATGTTTTCCCATCTTCATGCCTTCATCCATATCAGGAAAGTGGGGCTAAAAATCATGCATCGTATTCCTGACGTTCTGACCACCACAGCACTGGCAGCTGTCTGTGTGACCAGACCCTGCTTCCCTGCCAGCTTGAGTCGTTTGTTCATTAGTGTGGCAGCGTACATTCTGCATATGTCACATGGGCATCGGTATGCTAGAACGAGCTTCATATTGGTCCGATACCCAATACCAATATCCTTATCGATGCGTCACTTGTGAATAGGCCACCTGCAGAAACTGTTGTTCAGTTTTAGTCTGATAAAAGCTATTTAGTTCTCAGCTTTAACTCAAGATGCCAAAAGAATTAACCAACTGACAGCAAGAAGACAGCTTTAAAGGCCCACTCTACAGTCCCTGTACTGCTTGTATTCCAAGAAACAGAAATGAAAGAGTCAGTCATCAGTTTGAAGCACTCTACTTCAAAGAGCACTGTAAACAGCTTGTGGAAAAGCACCGAACACCACCCCTGATGTTTGGGACACTGATTTTGAAGCAACACAAACCACTCAGGGTTTTGGTGTAGAGCAGAAGTGAGCTCTAACAACTCAGAGCCTCTATTAGTGCAAGCGTAAGGAATGTTTTCAAACACGCAGCAATGACCTCTTTCAGAGCGGACGAGAAAATATGGAATGACGAAGAACAACATGTGAAGCTCTGAGATTTGAGAAGCCCTTGAACGGCTTCAATCAAACAAAGCCACCTTAAAAAGCTGAAACGAGCATGCTTTGCTTTTGGAGATAGTAATTATGAAAGCAGGAATGACTAAAATTTACTGAAAACAGCAGCATGGAAAGGTATTGTGTAAGGTAACCAAGGCACCAATCAACGTGAACAATTACAGTAAATTAGAGAAAAATACACCAGCGTAAACGGCATAAACACATGCTTGACTTCACTCCTCAAGACCTGAGGGAGAAGATCCAGTTTCTGAGACACTGCCACATGTGCATTCACTAGATTCATTTCCAGGACACGGCCAAAACCCTGATTTTTCTCAAGGTAGTTTGCTCCATGATTGGAGACGTACAGAAGGTACAAAACACACGGAAGACAAATGAAGACGGCGCAGAGATCGTTCCATCAGTGATAACGTGGACTAACTGATTAGATACCATAACGTATGGGAACGAAACCCGATATACTGTGTAACTTCAATGCACCCACTGAAAACCCAAAGTGTTACTCCCAACGTAAGAGCACTGCTAAACCCATGGACGCCTACGGGCGGTCTGAAAGATCCTACAAGAGTCCGAATCTAGGTTTCTAAAAAGCAGATCGAAGTATCTGTGCCAAGCCTCGCAAACGAATATCTCGCACCATCTGCTGTCCCGTGAAATCACTGCCCGTAATCTCTTTTGTTCGGTCTGAGGACGCTCCAACCGGCACTTTCCTTCAGCAAGGCCTTACAGGGAAGACGTTCCGACGAGGGCAAGTGCGAGTCAAACCCCGCACTCGCTTCTTAGGGGCTTGGTCCGAAGCATGTGGCGTTAAGCCTGCAGGAGGATTCTGCTCACCGCTGACCTCCATTTTGTTGTTCAGCAGCAACAGCCCCTTTGCCCACAAGCAGCACCGGCGGGTTAAAATTAGCATTCAGTGCTAGTTTGCAGGGATGGTTCTAACAGAGCTGCTTTTGTTAATTAGCCACGCATCTCAGTAGTAAATGGAGTGTTCCTATTGCCTTTGGCGGTTACCTTCGCTGGGAGATGGAGGGAGGGTGTAGGCACAAAAGGAGCCTCAGTAAACATCTACCTTTAACAGACTCAAATGGGACGGTTCTATGGAAAAAAGGCTGACGCTTGGGGAATTTACTTACTTATTTTCATACCCCGCCATTGTCGGCGTTGAAGAAACTGCTCATATATATTCACGGGAACAAACAAACCCTGCAAAAACGCATAACAAACTAGCATAATAGCAAAGTGAGGAGGGAAGCCCAGAAAGTAAATGCCTTCATTTGGGGAACAGCACTGTACTGGAGCAGAGAAGCTGAATGCAGGCCAGTTATGAACCCAGTATTAATAGAACATAAACTCAAGAGATGTAAAAACCAGTATTATAACACTTAAAGGGTTTTGCTGAAGCACTACTGGGAATCTGCACGTCAGTCATTTTTACGGACTGCCAGCAAAGATTCTGCCACCTTTCACCTACTGAAGCGCAGAATAACTCCCAAGTAGACCTGACACAATTATTCCATAATCGCCCAATCGCAATTATTACAGATAACCGCAGTTATATGAGTGTATTGCAAGTACTTAGGCTGACTGCTGTCATTTTCCACAGTCATGAGATTCCACAGTCATATTATGCTCCAACTAACAAAATGTGAATTGGCTGGAAAAGAACTGCAAATGTAAGAAAGCGAAAGAAGAAGAGATTATGGGACTTATGAAAACAAACCAACAAACCAAAAAGTTAATTAACAGAGTATTAACAGAGTAAGGGTTGGTACATTTGTTAGCTGTGCGGCTTAGTCCAACTCTACTCATAATTCTAGACATTTGTGAGAGTGTGTACGCAGTACAACCCGTGTAAGCTACTCCATACACTTAGCTGGCAAGTGGCTAATTAGCCTGCGTGGCCCCTTTAGGCTCGTGTTTTAATGGTTGTAAACAAATAAACAATCACAATTCTTTATATGACAAGTTATAATCATCAGCTAAAATTGTATGATCATGACAGCCCTACTCTCGAGTTAGATACATCCTGTGGGTCAGTAAAAATGCTAGCATAATCTATGAAAAATTGAGTTTCTGTTTTTCGGAGACACTCAAAAAAAAGCTTGTCTTACTGCGGCTAAAAATCAGGCCTAAACGTATCCGGCCTGCGTGAGTTCTAAACTGGTCCAGAGCCGATCTGATTAGTCGACAATTTTGACATAAAGTAAACGGCATGTGATTGAGTAATGAATAAATAACGTGTAAACATCATCAAAAATATGCATGTTTTTCTTTGGACGGTGCTGATATGCTGGTTTTGCGGATCAGCTATGCTGGTCCATGCAGTTCCTTCTTTGCCGTTTTGTACAAAGCCAAAAAACGTACATATGACCAAACAAAAAAAAAAAAAAAAAAAAGACATGAAAAAACGCTTGATTTTATGCCATGACGCAGAGTGTTGGCGGCGAATTCCCAGGCTAACGACAACGCTAATGAGTGCATTCACACTGCATTCACTCAAGACCGCAAGACAGATGGC
Organism: Semaprochilodus insignis; assembly: GCA_034552555.1. NCBI lineage: Eukaryota > Metazoa > Chordata > Actinopteri > Characiformes > Prochilodontidae > Semaprochilodus > Semaprochilodus insignis. The sequence continues at coordinate 3,765 of JAVGWN010000271.1, forward strand.
TAGAGTAAATAAAATCAGGGCTAAGTTGACATGTTGACATGTTTTCTACTTTTTTTTCTACAGCGTGTAAATCATTATCCTGTGCGAACTGGTCATAAATATTACAGGCATCCTGTGGCAAGCTGGCATTACCCCCACCTCTCCATGGAAAACTGAGAGTGCTTTCTGAGTACAGCTGGGCAGCCTGCCTCGACACTCCAACACAGATCTCTACACTAGGGAAGGGCGTGTCATTCAACTGTGATATTCGAATATGTAAAGAATTATCGGAAAAAACATTTCACCAAAGAAAAGCCACCAAAAACAGGACTGGCATCCGGCATCTCATTTCGTTAACCCCAAACCGCAAATCCACAGTGGACACAAGGGCTGAACAATGTGGGCAAAATATATAACTGCAATCTGTCTAATTTATATCGCAATAAATTTCCACAGACTGAAATCCAGGCCTCTTTTTGAGTCTAGTAAATTCTTTATCCCTGGTTTGAGATTTGAACGTAGCCAGTTGACACACCCGACTGCCAGTTAATAATGGCTGTGTTCCTGTCCACCACACACGGGTAGCATCTGATACCAAGATACCAAGCTCCACGTGTTATTAGGCTACATTTTCCCACTTAAAGTTCATCAAAGACACATAGCTGATAACCTGATGCAGGACAGCACTCATTGTCTGGTGTGTGGTAGCCTTTAGCTAGCTAGCAGCAGTCATTCTAGGCTTACGTCTTTGTGGGGTAAACAGGTAAATAACACTGACCGACACAAAACCTACAGCCTCATTTACACACCTGCTTGCGTGCATCCGTTTTAACCCTGGACACGTACTTCCATGCGCCTTTATGTTGGCATGGATGTCAAGCAGTGCATCCACTATAGGGAAGTCCAGCGTCAAACGTTTCTGACGATAAACAAACAAACATGGTGTGCTGGCGAAGTGACGCCATATAGGAGTCTTCGTAAAACGTTCCACCATTTTCAAAGCTGCTTCTTGGTCATGTCCACTGACATACGGCCTATAGGCCGACTCTGATATGGCTATGGTCAAGTCTCACGATTGGCTACACTGGCCCCAGTGGTAGGGCTCCGTTGTGTCTGTACCAATAATCTTTTAGAGAACGTTTTAGAGACGGAAGGCTTTGTTTATACCCAGATTTTAACGTGGGGTAGTATTGAGCCCCAAGATGCAGGTTCTACAACAACGCCCTTTGGTGGACTACAGACATTCACACTTCAATAGGAGGACCTACATGAGACCATAGAATATTCAGACTTACTGATTCATCCCTGCTCAAAACAAACTAAACATACTGAAATACATACATAGTGAAACAGCCTGACAATTACACCAACTACCAGGACATGAACAGGTCCAAATCCTACAGTCCCACCCTGAAACTGAACTCGTCCATGTAATACAATAGCTGCTGTGCTTAGTGTTCTGATTCAGTTTGGATAACCCGAGATGAACAACCAGCATTACAATGCATACCCATGACTAGGACCATTTCCTTGTACTGTATTAACGAACATCCACCTTTCCGGACATCCACCTTTTCCCACAAACACAGCAACAGCTAACTGTGGTGTATCAGAAATCTGCTTGTATTGTGCTTCGCTGTCAGAGGGCAACATTTCCCCCTTTCCATAGATCATAGTCCTCTTTGTGCCAGCGCCAGATCCCTGCAGAATGTGCCAAGCAGCAGAACAAAGACCTTGGCCTCGGATGCAGTGGGGGTTGCTGGGTGCATGTTTACCTGGCCTAGAGAGACAGAAAACGACCAGGAGGTGTGTTTGATCAGGGGAACGAAAGCCAAGCAAACAAAAACTGCAATCATACAGTATTCCAGTTTCGGAGAAGGAGAACTTGTGTTGAACGTTTGGCATTCTTTAAGTCAAGACAGAAGAAGGACGGAAAATCAGGAAATAACAAAAAATAAATAAATAAATAAAATAAAATAAAAATACCCCAAACAAAGGACGAGAATGGGTATGCTATAGCTCTTCATTAACAGGAGCCTTCTTAAAAGGAAGTCCACGATGCCTTTCACACTCCTCCACCTCCTCGCCGCAGAGTAAGTCACCCTGGGAAGTCATGAAAGAGTTCCACCTACAACACTTATGTTCAGATGCTCAAGTGCGGATGAGCGCTCTCAACGAAGTCTCGTTACTGCAGGTCTGGCTAGCAGCAGATTGCATATAGGATCCCTTCTAACCCTGCTATCACACTAGCAGGTGAGTCGCTTACGCCACCCTAAGTTCGTCTCTTGTGGGCGTGTTCGAGGCCGCTTTTGTCGTCACACGTGGGCGTGTACATGGTCCAGGAAACCTAGATCAGTTCTTAAAGCTCATATTGACGAAGGAATTTGCATGGAGTCCTAACTGCTTGCATTCTTGGCTAGCTTTATTGGCCAGAGCTAGCCATCGAGTCACCAAAGGCACCAAAAATACCCACTGCTGTCTTCCACACTTCATTTGTCTTCAAATGTATATGTGCAAAGACGCATCATATGAACTGGGGACAGAGGAAACAGCGGTTATGAGTTTCTCCTCCATGTTTACCACCACACTGCTGAGAGCTGGAGCCAAATACTGGTAGGAACAAAAAGTTCAGAGAGCAGAAGCTGGGTGCCTCGGATCCCCGTGTCTAGGATTGGTCCGAAGAATTTGTTGGAGCCAATTGTTTAGAACGTCGTTTAGAAAATCTCAACTCGATTCGCCACTTGTCGCTCAATCACAGCTACAAACCGAAACACCCAAAGGAAATGACTAGCAAAAATGAAAATAAAATTAAAAAAAATTAACAAATCTATAGGTATAATCCAGGCGTCAAGCTGACTGCTTCTACAGTTTGCAGTAAAATTGGAAACACTGTCAATCAATGACAAAATAAGGCTTTCATAATTCAATAATCATAATTCATTCATATCCAGATTTCTACATTGAGTATTGTTGAGCCCCAAGATACAGGATCTACAACACTGCCCCGTGGTGGACTACAGACATTCAAGCACTATGAGAACCTACAACATCTACATCTAATATACTGCTTCTTGTATCGTCATTCCTGTCCCTGCTTTTCAGGTCAATATCATGGAGACCAGGTCTGCCTGCCCGCCTCACTTACCGCCACCATCACTCAGTTAGTCAGATTCTACCCCTCTTTGTTGACACCTGCTCTTTGGAGGGGCCTAGGGTAAACAAAGCACAGTGATGAGAGGTAAGAGACCCCTCGCGTGCCAGGGTACCATCACTGCAAGAACAGACCTTTGATCTTACGCCGAGACACTGCACGCCTTCACCCCGGAGAGCAAAATCCAGGAGCAACAGAAAAGGTGTCTGAGCCGCACGCCTTTTGTCTTCGCCTGTCTGGTTTGAAACCTACCTGTGAGCTGGTGGCACAAACGCAGCGGAGCTTCAGAGACATGCAAACAAGGCAGGTAACGGGTGATTTCCTAAACCGCGAACTCACACGGCGCAGCGAAGCCTTGTGCTCGAATTCAACACGCGCTGCGAGAGCATGAAAAGCCTGGGAGAGAGGAGAAAGGAGGAAAAAAAGAAAACCCACAGCCTCTGGAAATCCCTGTAAAAATATGAGGCAGCCCAAGGCTGACCAAAACGACTTTCTGAGATCTTAAGGACCACAAATCGTCCATCACTCGGAGCAACAAAACCTGCCGTGACTGCCACTTCATCCGAATCCAGGGATCCCGGCACGAAAATGTAAAAACGGCTTAAGATCAGAAAGAAAAACAAGTTGTTAGTAATTCGGTCATGCGTTCAAAAGAGCATCCTGGAGATAGACTAGTCGCGATGACGCTATGGAGCCACCGATGGAGCGGCATCCGGTTGGCGAACTTCCCGAAAGCAAAGGTTACAGCGCGCTGGACAAAACGAGATGACAAAATGAGAGTTGCGCACCGGTGCGACACAGCATTCATTCATCGCCCCATGACCTTTCCGCAACCCCTGGCACGCAAAGCACCGCGTAATGATTTTAATCAGGGAAACATTCTCAGGCTGCAATATACATGACGTACGGCCTTGATATTGCCCAGACGTGATCCATGTCATAATTACAGCTCCTTCCGATTCGCCCGTGCTGAGGCAGCGGCAACGCCGCCGCAAGCAAATCTACATTTTTGTACACATTAGGGATATATGTGATATTTTATTCATGCACGCGTGCCGGGGAAGAGAAATGTTATTCCTGGAGCACGTTAGGGGTTCAGACTTATCGTACTTGCTCTCAGACAGCAGCGCGTGTTTATTTTCAACGGGCGTGGAGGTGGAAAGGTCGAAAGACCGGGTCCCAGACTTTAAGTAAAGGAAACGTTGCACGGTGTACATACCAATGCCCATCAATCTGACACCCCCTGCATTTCTGATACAGATATGCACAAACCAGGAGGAGCCCAAAAGCTTCCGATGTCTTTTCCTGCACCCCGGCGTCAGATGTGAAGCAGCGTCGCAGACAAAAGCACGCGGGCTCATATGGAGCTGGCAGCGTAATGCGCCGTCGTGTACGGTTTGACATGGATTGGCACCCCGAGGGCGGCGCAGACAAAGTCTTTGAGGAAATTAACTATTAAACAGGCCCTTCTGGTTAAATATTCATTCCCAACCCGATTGCAACGAAAGACTCCCATCAAGCGGGACTGCGCGCCTCCCTGCCAGGCGATTAGAGGAAACCCGCTGTTTAAAAGGCTGTCTTTTCACGCCATCCACAATTGGTTTGGATGCCTTGAGCGGAAATCGGAGGAAACCCGGCGCTCTGAAAGCAGCCCTGGTGGAGGTCAGCTCCCTTTATTGTTTATGCAAGCGAGTGGAAGAAAGACTCTCGGAGGTAAGGCCTCACCTCCGGGTTAATTCCCTCCTCAGGCGCCCTCGTCTGTCTGGAAAGAGGAGTTTAACGTGCTCGTTTTGGGAGTATATGTTTGTTGCGACGCAAGCGCTGCACTTCCATAGTCAATTACGCAGTCAAAGTGGAACTAACACGATTACTGACGGAGATAAAGGCTTCATAAATGATTGAGAATGCACACAGACTGCCCCACCGCAAATCCCACCAGCATATATATTTATATATCTTTGTTGTTGTTGTTGATGTTTTGAGGGAGAGAAAAAGACACGGTAGCAATTTAATCTAATCTCTAATCTCTCCTTGGGGCCGAGGAACATTAAATTGGCAGGAAAACCGATCGCAAGTCTGACAAGTACAAGCCGCCGTACCGAGCACTCGCTAACAACTTCTTCAAAAGGAGCTGCTGCGCCGGGCGGCCCTGGCTTTGAAGCCGAAGGCACCAGTAAAATGGAAGAGCCATGCTGTCATGTCAGAGGAATTTTCAGACTGTTTGAAAATGAATCCCCGGCCTCGGCATCTCGCTGGGGAAGAGACAAAGCTTCGGGAACGGGGCACTCTCATGGCATGCCGAGAGACGACTTGGTGCTTGCTGTTACATTCTGGAAGCCAGGGGCGTCTGGTTACAACTGATGGTCCCTCCAGAGTCACCGCGGAGACCGCTGAAAACATTTTGCTGGTGTCACACACCCAGAGGAAAACACTGAGCTGTCAGCGGAGGCTGATTTTCGACGGATGGGTCTAAGAGGGAGAGATTACTAGTGAGGAGTCCAGAGAACAGAAGCATCCTGAAAGTGATGAATTGAGCATCTATATGTGGATTATTTCTGGGGTCATTCTCACGAAACGCACCATGTCCACGTCAGTAATCACGCAGATTTAACAAAAAAAAAAAAAGAAGGAAACAAAAAGAAGAAGTATCCATCCATCTATATAATCTAAAAGATGAGTTGGTGCTCTACGTGGTAGAGCAAAAAGTTAAAATGACTTCAGTTAAAATGCACTTTTTTTAAGCACTTTCTAAATGTTTTCTGTCTTTTTTTTTTTTTACCCAAACTCTCTCATTATCACTCTTCTTCCTAATCTGTTTTTCTTTACTAATACACATCTTTTTTTCTGTTTTGCTTTTTTAATTAGACTAAATGAATTCAACAGTTACATTTTTTTTTACTTATTTATAATAATTTAACTGTGGAATCTCTCTTGAATCTCTTGAACTAGCATTGTAAAATAGACTGTGAAGAGGCTGCACCGTCCTACCACATACGTGCACAGTGTGGTTAGTCAAGTTGCTCAGTACCCGGCGTGCAGCACATTATATTGAAGGAAACAACTTCACTGAAAGCTGGCCATAGACAGAGCTGTCTGCAGGGGCTGTTTCATGTCGCATAGTCTGAGGCTTTACACACAGCGTGTGTTAGCAAAGAACAGGTTTCTGTAACTGTACAGTATATGTCAGGGTTTAGAGGATATTCAAATGAAGCTCAACCAGCCAAAAAGACTTTTAAAAACTCCAATAATGAACTCAGCGGATGGAAGGAGGTCAAAACTACAAAACATCCATGGTGTGGATGGATAGATGGATGTACACACACACACACACACATATACACATACACACACATACACACACACACACATATACACATACACATACACACACACACATATATATACACATACATACATATACACACACATACACATATATATATATATATATATATATATATATATATATATATATACATACATACATACATACATACATACATATATATTTATATATACACACACACACACACACACACACGCACACATACACACATATATATTTATATATACACACACACACACACACACACACGCACACATACATACACACATACATACACACATACACATATATACATACATGCATGTATGTACGCATCCCTAATTAGAATCGCTAAAGCTCTGAACCATAACACCCCCAGAAAAGACAGACACACATACAGAGCCAAAAATAAAAGTCCACTGGCTTAAAAACCTACAGACGGAAACCTTGCAACAGGTTAAGCATCAATCTGGAGAATAGATTTAAAGTGTCTGTCAGGAATGCTCTCCGGCTGCTTGGCTAGGTCTTAAAACATCGGCATTACACGCACCAAATTCAGCAATTCTGTACATTTATGACACTCTGTTTGTAAACTTGTGAGCCAGCAGCACCGCTGTCTATGCTATTTCAGCAATTTCTGGCCACTGTACCTCAGCTGATTTACTAAGGCTTTAACTCGCTGCTGTAAATAAAGCCCCTCGGACAGACAATTCCACAAAACGGGACAGGCTTCAGAAAGACGTTAATACAATCTGCAATATAAGACGTACATTTTTGGGTTTAATGACAGTCATGAAAATGTGAAAGCGCTTTGCTCTGGAGACACAATTCTCGTTTATGTTCCAACATCCCTCTCGCTCGCTCCCTTTCTGTACTGTGCCGCCGATGCAGCCGTCTCACGCATGCAAATATGGATTTTAAAAATGCATGGGAGCTACATGGAGGCGACAATCAGTCTGCCTGTCTACGACAGGCAAGATTAAGGGCGAGAAGCCTAACGCCAGCGACAGAGGCCTCATGGGACAGCACAGAATGTCTATTCCTCCGACTAGACCAGATCCTAAAAGACAAAAAGATGTCGCCTGTACTGCAGAGCAAATAAGGAGACACCGCTGAATAGTCTTCACTCCGAAAGGTTTCACCAACCCGGTTCTCATCAATCCATAACACGTTCCCTGAAGTGGGCTCTCTCTTTAAAAGACTCAGCATTAAAATTTCATAGGTGACATCATTACAGGAACCTGAATCCACAGGCATAATCATAAACACAAGCCACAATGACAAGCAAAAGGAAGCGCCGTGAAATTAATGGGTGTTCCCTTCAAACGACAGCAATCACGCTTTAGTATTCAATTAATGTTAAGGCACTGAGGCAAGCAGGAGCGAGCAGGATGCGGGATATTTCTGTAACTCCTACTAAACACGGCACAAAACCCGAATTATGTTTTATTGCACCATAAATTACTTCAAAGAGTGATTTGATATGCTTCTCCTCCACGACACGCTTCTACATTTGCATTAGAATGGCTCTCGAGTGCTTCTTGAGTCATACACGGAGAAGGTGGGGTTCCTTAGGGGGGTTTAAAGACGTCTTATCCCACTAGGGAATTTCCAGTCTCATTTAACTCCCATTTCAGTTGGAAACGCTCCAATTTAAAGCATGAATGTTTGTAGAAATACGATTAATGAAATGATTAGCGCAGAAATATTAAGTGTTACTTCTCAGTGCTGAAGGTTAAGAAAAGAAGAGGCACAGCATTTAAACTGACTAAGTAAAAAAAAAAAAAAAACAGGTTTTCTAGGGTTTCTATATCAGCCAAGGCTGTAAGACAGACAGCTATGGAGCCCACCAGCTACTTCATTAGGTAGACCTCCTTGTATCTCACTGTCCATTTCATCAGCCCCACTTACCATATAGGAGGACTGTGTGGTTCTACAATAACAGACTGTAGTCCATCATGGCCAGGACCACCCCAACAAAGTACACAGAGAAACAGATGGACTACAGTCTGTAACTGTAGAACTACAAAGTGCTCCTATATGGTAAGTGGAGCTGATAAAATGAACAAGGAGTGTACCTAATAAAGTGGCAATATGTGCTATGAATATGTGGCTTGCAAAGTTGCTAATATCAGATGTGGCAAAATGACAACGAGCCTATCCCAGCACAGGCTGCCAGTCCATCACAGAACAGACACACACAGAACACATTCCCATTCTCACGGAGAGAACATGCACACAGGAAGGACCCTGATCATCTGACCAGGGAATCGAACTAGGGCCTTTCCTGCTGTGAAGTGACCGCTCCACCCACTACGCCTCTGTGCCACCCTAAAGAACGAAGAGGGGGTGAAAGGGCCATGTATATACAATAAGTGTAGATACACATAGGTGTACCTAATGAAGTGGCCAGTGGGCTTGACATCTGTCTGTCTTTCAGCCCTGCCTGATACACAGTAAACCGTTTGGACTTGGTTTTACTACTGTGCCTTTTCTCAACCTTTAGCCAGAGACAGTGGGGGATTTGCTCTACCATACTCCACCCTCGTCTTACAGGTGTTTAAGGCTCTATAACCCAAAGTTTTAACATGTTCTAAAAGGGAATACAACATTACGTACATCCATCATTTAACAAACTGTATAGAGCCCAACAGTAATACACGTGTCTAGTACTCTTGATTTCCATCAGCGGGCTGATCATCACTGTCATAAGGTTACCCGTCAATCACTGATTATGCCAAATCACAGCACCAGTCCAAAGTTTAGACACAGCTACTCAAAAGGTTCCCTTGTTTTAAGCTTCATGTTTTACTTTAGAATAAAACTGAAGACATCAAACTATAAAATAGCACTCATGGAATTCTACAGTCCACCTTAAAAAGCTCCAAAACGGAACTTCGCAGGAGGATAAAACGGCTTTCTTAACCTGCAGTGGTGGCTGATACGACTATTCTTTTCTAAGCAACTGTGGACCAATTGCAGGACCAATTACAGGATAGCCAATCAAAACAGAGCTCATTCACATATATCCACCTATTCAGCCCACAGCAGTTTTAGTTCCGTCCAGTCATATCGAACTTCTAAGGAGTGCTTTAGCCCTGAGCGCTTTTCTCAATGAAGCACAAGATTCTTTTCTAAGCAATAGTGCAAATGTCCATCGTGAATATTCACTAAACGGAAAGAGTCACTAGAGCTTTTAAACTGGGCAAAAAAAATTAAAAAGAGATAAAAGTATTGTGCAGAATATATTAGTGTATTCCTGTACATGTATATTAATGTATATGGCAACAATAAAATACTGCGATACATCAAAAGTATATATATGGTATATGAGGATATGAATTGTTTCAGATATGTTGATGTTTCATCAGTTGGAACTGTTGAGTGTAAGCCTGTAGAGTCTTTAAGATCACCAACAACATCCATTTTGTTGGGTGAGTCTAAACGTTTGATTGGGACTGCACATCGCTCCATCGCCCAAGCCTGGTTATGGGTAATATGTAAGAACTGAACAAAGCAGTACTGACGTTAATTACTACAGGCACTGTACAAGTAACTTACCAGGCAGCCTCAAACCTCTGCATGTGTGTTGGAGGGAAAAGTAAAAGTTCAATCCATTCAGAGGAAAACGAAATAATTCAGGAGCTAAACAATCATTTGGCCAGCATGAGGTGAAGACGGGAAGGCGCTGGGCTAACAGTGCTGTGCCAAAAACACAGTTCTGCATACCATTCAACTCTTCAGCTTCAATTACATTCTGTAGTGCTGACACTTCCAATCAATAACCGTTTGTATGGTGACAGCTGTATGAACACAAAATCTAACAATCTGAAGGCAAACAAATGGTTCACCAAAGGAGAGGGAAAAAAAAGTGCAGCAGAGTCTCCTCAGAAGAGAAAATACAAGAGACGTCAGGCAAAGAAAGAGAGCGAGGAGAAAAAGGGAGCCGTATAGGGGGTCAGGGCACCAGCGGTGCTTTGCTTTGGCTCAGAGGAGCATGTGGAGGCTTGTATGTGCGTGCCATCTTCACACAGCCCACCAACTGGAGACCGCCAGACAGTCAGACACAAAGGACAGCTCAAACCCTTCAGTCACTGCAGGGGACATGACACGCAACATAACCTCTGGAATAGCAGAACACATTCTAGACAAACAGTCTGTGTGCATCTGTTATTCTTGATGTTTGATTGGTTCGGGGGGAGGGGGGGGGGGCTTCTTTCTTCAGCCTTCAACAAGAAAAGCATGCTGTCATTTTACAGGAATTACTTTCCACTCATGGCTCACTTCAAACAACTTCTGTCAAAAGAATGAATTCGATATTTCAAAAACAGACACTTTCGGTTTTCAGCTGAGAGGCAGAAAGCCTGTTTTAATTGGAAAATGAAATGAAAGGGCCAATATCATGGAAAACCAAACTACTTCTGCTTTCTTCTAATAAAGGAATTTGAAATAATGTACAAATGTTGTTCTCCCCAGGCCACATGGCCCATATATGAAGACTAGCCCGCAAGAACAGCCCATTTCGAGTTCTCCGTTTCTGTGAGGTCACAAGGAAACACCAGATTTACATACATCCACCTATTCAGCGAACAGCAGTTTAGCTCCGCCCACTTATACTGAGGTTCTAAGGAGTGTTTCAGCTCCGAGTGCTTTTCTGAATGAGGTACAATACAGTGTAGCCAATCAG
>JAVGWN010000272.1:0-14905 GCA_034552555.1 Semaprochilodus insignis
CAATTGCTCTTTTCATTTCATATTAATAAAGTTCATCTTGACGTATAAAATCAAGGAATACATTTTCTAGACTTCAGAGTTGAGCCCACAAAAAGCTGAGCAGTGTTTCGCTAAATGCAAACCTTGTGTTAAGTTGATATTGTTAAAGTTCAGTGATGACATTAAACTTGATACAGCATGGCATGCTGCTAGCAACAGAAAGCCATGTTAGCTTGACAATGCACATGACTGTGTCATTGCGTGTCATTGTTCAAAATGTTGTTTTACAACCTTTGTGCATGCTGTAACTTCATGTATACTGTAACCAGAGCATATACAGTTTAAAGCGTATTGGTTTTAAACGGCAGGTAGATCTGCAGGGTGATTGTCGCTGGTCTCATCTTGTCTGCTGTCTGTGAAAACTCATACAACACAATGCAGAGTGGGGCTGTGAGGGAGCCCGGGTTACAGATAGACTTATTCACCAGTGTTTCTGATGCAAATCTTGGGCAATTTTTTCAGGAGACTGTCTAAAAGAGAAAAATAAACTTATTTTCAGGACCTGATGTGGCTACTGCATCCTCAATGATGATCCAAGTGATCCAAGATGATTCTCTGTCAAAGTTATAGAATAATAATAAATCCATCCAATTTAGTCTTTTTTTATCCTTATTTACACTCATCACCAAAAGAACAGCTGCACCCAGAAGGAGGTGTGGGATTGCGGTACTGTTGGGAAGGAAGATAAAGGTTACCAGGATCAATAAATGATGATAAATTTAGACTGATATGNGTCTCTCTCTTTCTCTCTCTCTCTCTCTCTCTCTCTCTCTCTCTCTCTCTCTCTCTCTCTCTCTCTCTCTCTCTCTCCCCTCTCTTTCTGTCTCTCTCTCTCTCTCTCTCTCACTCCCTCTCCCGCTCCCTCTCCCTCTCTCTGAGGAGAAGAACAGACGTTGTGCTAGAGCGATGAAAGCCGGGTCCGGGAGATGAGTCAGACTCCTCAGATTGTTAATGAAGTGTGGACGGACACTGAGCCGGTTGGTCAAACAGACCACAGTCGGCCACCTGGATTTCTGCTCAGGCTCGTGAACACCCGCTGGAAAGCGGTCGGGTCATTGGCCCCATGATTGCCAGACGTTACGTGTTCAGGTGATCATCGCCAACTTTTAGCATCTGAACAGCATGTATATGAGTCATGAAGAACCTTTTAAACATAGGGTTCTATAAAGCACCAAAATGTGTTCTACTGTCGTTACAAGCTTGATGCTGTGACAGTACTGGCCCAACTCAGGGGCACAACTCAGGGTTCTAATTAGAACCAGTGACATACAGCTTAATACCCTCATCACCAAAAGAACAGCTGCACCCAGAAGGAGGTGTGGGATTGCGGTGCTGTTGGGAAGGAAGATAAAGGTCACCAGGATCAATAACTGATGATCAATTTAGACTGATATGATCAATATTTATTGAGCTACACATACAGAAGTCTGTCTCTCAGTATGACGTCGGGCCGCCGTGTTTGCTAACCCAACATGCCAGACGTCTCGGTATGGAGCTGTAGAGGTTCCTAATGGTGTCCTGTGATAATCCATCCCATGCAGCTTGAATATCCTCACACAGTTCCTGCAAATGGTGCAGTAGGGGTGGAGGTGGAGTGACACCAGGCCTTCTGGACGTGTGACAAGAAACCGTTCATCTTGGTGCTGACCACAGTGCCTCCACACACGGATTCGTTGGTCGTCTCCACCAAGACAACAGCGGGACTCGTCACTGAAGATGACGCGCCGCCATTCTGAGTCACTCCATGACAGTCTGGTACAACACCATTGCAGTCTTTGGTGTTAAGGGCAGTCGTCGTAACAGTCTGCGTTGTGCAGCCATCTGGCAATGGTGCTGACCCTGACATGATGGTGGCCCGATGCCATACTGAGAGACAGATTTCCGTATGTGTAGCTCAATAAATATTGAGCATATCAGTCTAAATGTATCATCAGTTATTGTTCCTTCCTTCCCAACAGACCTGCAATCCCACACCTCCTTCTGGGTGCAGCTCCAGTGCAAATCTAACGCAGCAAACTGCGTTCGGTTTTAGGCCGGACAGTCCGGTTTTTCAACCCCCAGTCCTCCGTCCAGCGCAACACCTGGACGGACGTCCTCATTTTCGGGATGAACTATTTAAAATGTTCACTTGCAAGCAATATTATGTGTGCCATTGGCTCACGTCCGTGTCAAAAGACATGCCCTGCATTTCATTGGTTTAACAAGGTCATGTGACATCGAGACTCCACCCTAGACGCGCGTCCTCTGATCAAATGCATTTGAGGGTTTCTTTTTTGGTCAGCTATTCATTCACCAGACCTTCACTTATCCTACCCATCTCTCCAGATCAATGCATCCTTAAATTACCTCTACCTCACAGTCCATGCGTTAGCCCGATTGGAGCGATGAATATCTGGTCAGTATCGAGTTTTGGGAACAATAACTCACACCCTCTGTGACAGAGCCATAAATCACCATTAGGAGGATGTTCCTCCTCCCCTGCGCACTGCTGGGTATACAGGTCATTCCGACTGAGATCCTTTAGCGATTTGCCACAGCGGTGTCAAACTGTGCAAACATTTTATTGACAATATCAAAACAATAAATCAATAAGATTATTGGCACATTAATGTTTTTAATCTTTAAGTCATGCCTAACAACACCCCTTACCCTGTCCAGACTATTTGCTTGTACATAGCATATTAGTTTGTGGATAGCATATTAGCCTGTGATCAATATAAGCTAATTACTTGTAGATAGCATGTTAACTCATGGTTAGCATATTAGCTCATGAACAGTGTAAGGTCATGTGCATGTCATAGCGCTTTAGCTCATGGTTAGCATATAAGCTTGTGGATAGCATATTATCTGAGAAGCAGTATAAGCTAATTGGTTGAAGACAAATTATTACCTCATGGTTAGCATATTGGCTTGTGGATAGCAAATTAGCTTGTGAACAGTTTAAGATAATTCCCTGTCACAGCTTTTTGACTCATCCCAGTAAACAATGGTCGTCCGTGAACGTCTAAAATGTGTTTAAATATAGGCAGATACGTGATTTCAACGTTGTTTCAACGGTTCAAACGGTCCAAATGTTTACTGGGATGGTTAGCATATTAGGTTGTGGATAGCATGTTATCTGAGGAACAGTATAAGATAATTGGTTGAAGACAAATTATTACCTCATGGTTAGCATATTAGCTTGTGGATAGCAAATTAGCTTGTGAACAGTTTAAGGTAATTGCATGTCACATAGCCTTTAAGCTCATGGTTAGCACATTAGTTTGTGGATAGCATATTTTCTTAGGAACAGCATAAGCTAATTTCTTGTAAATGGTGTATTAGCTAGTGGTTAGCATATTAGCTTGTGAACTATATGAGCTTTTTTTTGCTTGAAGACTTATTATAACCTCATGGTTAGCATATTATCTTGTGTATATCATATCAGCCTGTGGATAGCTTGTTAGCTTGTGGTTAGCATATTAACTCTTGGATAGCATATTAGTGTGACAGTGTAAGTATATGATGATTGCTTGTGGCTCTTTTATTAGCTCTTGGTTAGCATAATAACTTGCGAATAGCATATTAGCATGTGGAGGTCAATGTTAAATGTTAATTCTGCACAATAATCTTGATTCAAAAACTATGATGGAAAAAATGGTAAAAATAAAGAGTGCAAAATTAATTGGGCTTGACCTTTGCATGGGTAGCTAACGCTAGCTAAATGATCTTAGCTGACTAATGGGGGCTTTGAACAGCGATATGCTGATTTTTCTAGCAGTGCTGTTTTGCAGTCTGTCCAGACACAGAGAGTAGAACATGTCACTGAATGTCACTGTGAAATCAAGTCCAGATCTTGGGTGTTGACTCTTGATTCCTGAATGCCTGGAGTTGGGAAATCAATTCTGTTGGGAATTGATTCCCAGCTCTTCCAATTACCCTGTGGATAGCGCATTGCTAGCGTGTTGCGCATTGCCTTGTGGCTAGAGTGATTGTTGGGCTGACAACCACATTAATGTTCCTGTATTATGAAGCGCAGCTAGAAGGTTGAATGCTTTACTACACTAGACTTCCTTGTTGCATTGATAGATTAATTGAACGGAGGCACCACCCGTATCGCCTCGAGCCGCACTGTGTATTTTGTGAGGTCACATGAGGGGCTATTATTAGCCTTTAAAGGCTATCGCGCTAACAGGTCACAGGTTATCCTATAGCCGTGAACCCACAGGCCAAGATCAATAGGCTTTCTCAGCAAATCTCATCTCCTGTGAAAGTCTGGGCTTCCCTCCTGTCTGCGCTAACCTCTCCTCGGGGACGTGCTGACAGAAGCTGCTAAAAGCACTTTTCTGTGTATGTTTATTTTTAGCGCTGGTCTGAACGGCTCAGTATGAATATTTGATGAGCTCAGTGGCGGATGGCTGCGGGGCAAACGTCTCTGCCTGCACTGTATGGCTTTTGGTTTGGCCTTCACGAAGGAAATCGGGAAAACAGGCCACGTGTTGCAGACGGAGATCTCCACTCCAGAATCTATCCGTGTCATTTGAGTTGGCCGTCTCTTTCCCAGAATGCAGTTTGTGTCACTACATGCCCTCTGGCTTTTTTCCCCATGAGCCTCTGTTTCCTATCCCGTCCCGACATACTTGGGCAGAGTGAGGTGGTGAGAATGGAGGGTGCTGCTACCTCCTTCCTAATCAGCTCCACTGACCATATAGTTTCACTCTGTAGTTGTACAGTTCCAGACTGTAGTCCATCTGTTTCTCTGTATACTGTATTACCCTGTTCTTCAATGGTCAGGACCCCCACAGGACCACCACAGAGCAGGTGTGATGTGGGTGGTGGATCATTCTCAGCACTGCAGTGACACTGACGTGATGGTGGTGTGTTAATGTGTGTTGTGCTGGTGTGAGTGGATCAGACACAGCAGTGCTGCTGGAGTGTTTAAACACTGTGTCCACTCACTGTCCACTCTATTAGACACTCCTACCTTGCTGGTCCACCTTGTAGATGTACAGTCAGAGACGATAGCTCATCTGCTGCTGCACAGTGCAGTGTTGGTCATCCTCTAGTCAAGTCAAGTCAAGTCAAGTCAAGGGTCCTGACCATTGAAGAACAGGGTGATACAGTATACGGTGAAACAGATGGACTACAGTCTGGAACTGTACAACTACTGAGAGCTCCTATAAGGTCAGTGGAGCTGAGAACATGGACAGTGAGCACAGAAACCAGTAGATGTACCTAATGAAGTGGGTGATAAGTGCATATAGAACCTTTTTGAAAACGGTTCTATCAACCACAGAGAAGGGTGCTGCTATAGTTAAGCATCTAACAAGATAAGAACCCTTTCCGGAGCTATATAGATCCGTGTACAACACAATCTCCATCATCGTTCCACTGTGTAAGGAACCATTTAAGCATGAAGATGGTGGAGTGCTCATGGCTCTACATAAAAACCACTGTCCTTACTAAAGAACCCTTGTCGGACCTCAGCAGAGTGTAGCTCAAGGTTTGTGGCTGGATATTCATTTGTACTTAAAACATGAACCCAATATTCGTTCATTTGAATTTACATTTAATTGAATATTAGAAGGTTGTCAATCACGCCGGAAGCAGGTCAGGTCTTTGCTGCGGCTGCTCCTACAATCTAGAACGCTCTTCCTCTGGATGTTAGACCGTGGGGTTCTGTGTATGGTTTTAAAGCACCTAAAGACTTATTTTTAAATCACTGAGTTTGTTGGGGTTTTTTTAGAAGCACGTCATTTAAAACCATTTATTTTGCTGCTGTTAGCTCCTGACGTGGTGCTGCTGCCGGTGCCGGTGGGTGCCACACACCTCTGCCCAGCGCTAACAAAAACGAGTAAACTCATTTCTCATCGGATTACACAGTGAGGAAGGAGCACATGCGTTCTGGACAGCTCGGACCTGAACTGCTGAGCTCCATCTACTGCGCTCCCCGTGTTCCTCTATTTCTATTCATGTCTATGTTAATGTGTTTGTCGATAACGCATATCACCACAGTCATGCACTATCACACCGAAGTGAAGTGAGCTACGGGAGAGAGATGATGACAGACCGAGAGAGAGAGAGAAGCGGACTGATGAAGAGTCTGCAGGTGGGAGAGCATTCGTTTAACTCTAATTGTGGTATTAATAACCAACAGAGAGCGATCGCTGCGGCACACGACCAGGAAACCAGGAAAGCTGATGCTGATCAGATCACGGCTGGAGGGGGAACGGAACGTGTGGGACATTCTCTGACTGCTAGAAGACAACAGGAGGAACTGTTTACACTCAAGGACACACAGTCAGCCCTTCTAAGTGATAGTTCAGGGAAGACGTGTACAGTTTTCAACCTTTCTACCGCAAATATGGTCAATCAGCCAGGACCTGTTTGGTGTCTGAAGTTTGCTTCCTTAGCTTTGGCTCACTGAAACATGCAAATGTATTGTGGTTGGTGTGGCACAATGGATAACGGCACTACCTGACAGTGCACGACCACTCCTTATAGGAGACTGGGGTTCGAATCCCAGTCTGGGTGACTGTGCTGCGCTACACTGATAAGAGTCCTTGGGTAAGACTCCCAACACTGCATTGGCCTGCCTGGAATACAATTAACCTTCTAAGTCGCTCTGGATAAGGACATCAGCTAAATGCCATAAATGGAAATGTATTCTAGTAGAACCCAAACATGCGGTTATGAACAATTAAAATAATAGGCTTTCTTTAATTGTTTGGGGTTGATGTGGGCTGGAGGTTAGGGAACCAGCCTTGTGATTGGAAGGTCACCAGTTCAATTCCCTGAACCGAAGGCTGAGGTGACTGAGGTGCCCTTGAGCAAGGCACCTAACCCCATCTGCTCTGCAGGTACCGTGGATAAGGCTGCCCACCGCACTGGGCAAGTGTGCTCACTTCCCCCCTAGTGTTTATGTGCTGCACGTTGGGTCGGAGAGTAACGCAATTTCAATCCTCTGTATGTCTTGTACATATTGAAGTACTGACAATGAAACTACTTGACTTGACTTTGGGTGTTTCACTGCACGGAGGGGTTGAATGCGAAGGTGGGATTCCTCTGTGTGTAAGCACAATTGGCAAAAATGGTTCTGATCTCATTTGAATTAATAAAATCAGGCTGAATTGGTCATTATTTGATGTGCAGTGTTTGGGGGTCACTGAGGTGCCTGATTAACTTCCCAGATGAGCTCCAATAAAGGATTAGAATTAGAATTAGAATTAGGTGAGGCCAATCATTCCCTGAGTAGAGAGTTTAGGGCCATTTTTTGCCATTTGTGATACGCACACAGAGGAATTTGCCTTCCACATTTAACCCATCCGTGAAGTGAAACACCCACATACACACCCACCAGTGAACACACACACACTAGGGGGCAGCGAGCACACTTGCCCGGAGCGGTGGGCAGCCCTACCCATGGCGCCCGGGGAGCGTTTGGGGGTTAGGTGCCTTGCTCAAGGGCACTTCAGTCATTACTGTTGGTTCAGGGAATCGAACCCTCCGGTTACAAGGCTGGTTCCCTAACCTCCAGCCCATGACTGCCCACAGGTGAGTCGGGTGAGTGGATGGATTTCTGATGACTGAAATTTTGGTCGCTTGTTTTGCCGTTTGAGCAGATCCCACAAACTAAAAGCTCTCTGTGGCTGCTCAGGGCCGCCAACACTAGTAGTTAAGGCTATTACNTAACAGGTTGACTCATGGCGGGCATCACTGCTCGCTGAATGTCTGCAATCATGGCTGTTGAGTCAGTCAGGTACAGCGATAAGGCCCGTCCTTGCTTACGCCCCATGTGTGGCCGAGTGTGAAACTTGAATCATTAGCATGTCTCACAATGTCAAACCCACCCACCAGGTTTCATTTCATGTGGGTTGATTCCTTCTGGGTGCAGCCATTTGTGCAACTATTCTTTTGACGATGAGTGTATTTAGGGTTTGTTGTGTCCCCGTCCACAGGAATGAAATTCGAGATTTGGCCCACCCGCAAATGTATTACGCTGTCCATAAACTACAGACGTGGTGCCACTACTGGCTATGAGGCTAATGTAGCTAATAAATAAGCCTTTTCGCAGTTAGCACCATGCTAACCGCACACCCAAATTATCACAAATTAGCCTTAAATCATGTGGAAGGGTTAAATAGTCTGTTATCGTCTGGTTTGACACTGTATAACACTGTTATCTATAAACGTAGACAAACAGACAGACAGAGTAAATTCTGGCTTCAAGATGGCTGCTGCTAGCGTTAAAACCCAGGCGACGTACGTGTTGTTCAAAATACACAAGCGATAAACTAACAAGGGACTGAAGCTCTTACTCTGTGAAGTTTGATAAGTAAGGATCTGGACCTGGAGCAGTCCAGGCTCGTGGAGAGAACTTATCCCAGGCTGAAGCCCTCTCTCTGGGTGTGGGACGGCAGGACAGAGGGGTGCGTCTGGAGGCCAGCTGGATCACACCATCACCCCATCTCTGCTCTAATCAGACCGTTTAGTCGGCGTGGGCGTGTATGTGTATCACTTTTCAAAGCACAATGGAATCAGTAGACCGTGAAGCAAATCCCAAAAGGCCGTCTGAATGAGTCACACAAACGCTGGGGGTGACCCCCACCCGCTCGCTACCCCCACCCCTGAACCCCTAATCCTGTTAACCCTTCACTGGGTGCCATTAGCCCAGACCCGGGAGAGGAGATTAGCCTAAGACGGCCAGCCTACTGCGGCTCTTTACTTCATTAAACAAAGCCCTGAGCAGGCCGCAGGCCAGGAGGCCACTGTACATTGCAACCAAGCAATGACAATCAGCACAGCCTGCCCGAGGAATCGCTTCTCCGATTAAAAGTGAACTTTCAGCACAACTTCAAAGTAATTCATTGGCTCAGGTGTCATTCGAAGTGGCTTTGGTGTGGAATGGTTCAGATGTTCTTTACAGTGGTGGTGATGGGAACCAGGGGAAGGGTGGCCACTTTCATAACCCCAAAAAGGAGGACATCATAAAGAAGGCGGGGCGTGGAGCATTATACTAGAACAGAATTAAAATCATAATCTAACCTATATAACACATACATGATGCTTTACTCACCTAATTGGGTGGAATGGATGACATTCGTGAGTCAGACGGGAGCTTACTAATTGACTAGCATTTAGGGGGCTGACCTGCGGTTGGCCGGTAGGCGAGGTACGATGTCACTTGACCTTGTTAAACCAATGAATTGCAAGGCATGTCTTTTGACACAGACGTGAGCCAACGGCACAAATAATAATGTTGGCGAATGAACATTATAAATAGTTCACCCCATAAAGAGGACTAATAGGCGTCTGTCCAGGTACTGCACCGGACAAAGGACTAGGCGTGGAAAAACCAGACTGTCCAACCTAAAACCGGATGTGTGGACACCCTAACCAGGGGTCACCATGTCAGGGGTCACACATACATAGAGATTTTATTTACTATCCATAATAACTAATAACGGCAGGGTTAGCTAGCCTAGAAGAGGCATTCTCACTTACTGACTTACTGACTGATGAACATTGTTGAAATGTGCATGCGTAAGGACTGATGCTAACAGGCCCGCTTTGCGAGCTTATTCAAGCGCCACTAAAGTTCCCATGTTAGGTTGACGCTAACGTAAGTACCCTGGTTTGCAACCACATTCAAACTCAGCTGAAGTACCTACGTTAGCTCGATGCTAACATAAGTACCCTAGTTTGCCAATGTATTCCAGCTCCGATAAAGTACCTAAGTTAGCTAGATGCTAACATAAGTACCCTAATTTGCCAATGTATTCCAGCTCTGCTAAAGTACCTACATCAGCTCGATGCTAACATAAGTACACCAGTATGCGACAGCATTCAAACTCCGCTCAAGTGCCTAGGTTGGTGTTATGCTACAGTAAGTCTCCGTCTCAAACTCCGCTATGCTAATCCGACGGCCCTCATACTGAAAACTGTTGTGGGAAAATTACATTACATTATTCAGCCAGCACACTATTAAAGGGAACCCTGACTATTAAGATAAGGTTCAGACTAGGCCCCAGTATAGTATACATCTCCAATACTATTCAAATAATAACAAAAAAATAGAAACTACTTATTTTTAAAATAGGCTGCCATTTTTGCTCACTCCCTTGTATGTTTAAATAAGCTAATACATTGAATAAATTAATAACTGTGATCTTTTAATACACAAAACCTTCTTGGTCTTTCATTTTCCTGTAGCTACTTTAATTTTATATAATAAAAACCATATGTAAACAAAGACATTGATATGTAGCACCAAAGCAATTTAACACCAACAGCGCAACTTGCAAGCAATGTTATGCTAAACTTGAGTGAATATATGAGTGAGTTAAGTCTCATGTATTTTGGACCCTACCTCCCCCAAACGCTATGACGCCAGCCTTGTCTAGTTAGCATAGGAACGTCAGGGTGGCTTTACTTAGTGTGAAACCGTCATGCAATTTTTTACGTCCTTTCTGTATAGAACTGATGTTTGGCTTTTGTAGAGGAGCAGAATTTCAAGCTGCATTTCCTGACGCAGTGGTGGATCGTGATATGTCACAAGGATTTTCCCAAAGTATTCCCAAACCTACGCGGCTGTATTTAACACAGCAGCATGACGGTTTCTCATGCAATGCCGTCTAAGGGCTCGAAGGTTTTGCCCTTTCTACAGTGGTTTCCGGCCTCGTCCTACACGGATTGAGATTTCCCTGATTCCCGGAACTTTTACACAATATTACGTACAGCAGACGCTGGAAGACCTTCATTCTTTGCGGTTCTTCACAACTCTTTTGAACTGTTTGATGATTGCCTAGACTCCTTTGGCCCCAAATCATTGTTACTAATTCACCTGCTTATTGTGGATCAGTTGCATGTTTTAAAACAGTGCAGCTTTAATATTCTATAAACGTTTTAGCTGTAATTTCGCTCCAAATAATTTGAGTTGCATAAAGTTGGTCAGCCAAAACCAATAAATGTAATTTCTTGGTGCTTTTGTAGGTCAAACTGACTGACAGAGCTCCTTCTGACTGACTCTGTTCAAGGTTAGTAGTTTCAAGTTCTGGCCCACCCACAAATTTATTACGCTGTCCATAAATATACAGACCTGGAGGCACTACTGGCTACGAGGCTAATGTAGCTAATAAACAAGCCTTTTCGCAGTTAGCACCAAGCTAACTGCACACCCAAATTATCACACACTCGCCTTAAATCGTGTGGATGTGTTAAACAGTCTGTTAGAGTCTGCTTTGACACTATATAAGATTGTTATCTATAAACGTAGACAAACAGACAGAATAAATTCTGGCTTCAAATGGCTGCTGCTAGCGTTAAAACCCAGGCGACGTACGTGTTGTTGTTCTGATTGACTCTGTTCAAGGTTGGTAGTTTTCCTTTTTGTCAATTTCCTGATCCATGACAACAAACAAACAGGTTTCTCGAAGCTGATGTTTCTATAACCAGCTGGTTTTAACTAGCCAGCTAATGCTAACAGCTGTTTACACAGCTGCTTCTGCCAGTGTTTATTCTTTGCTAGCCTCCTGTTATCACAATCCACATACCCAGATTGTTTTTTTCCCTCTCTTGGCGCTACGTAATTTTACACAAAGCAGAAATTCCTTTGGGAATTAGCGGAGGAAAATAATTACATGAGGTGTGACCTGGATGGACCTGATGTGCTTCTATGACACATCAAGTACAACCATGGTGGTCACTCTCAATGTTCATCTTCAAAGATCTAACATACACAGAACAGACCAGAAAACTCAAATACTCCTGCTTTCCAAAGGACAAACATGTATCTCCAAAACGGGAACTTAACAGGAGAGAGCAAAAATATCCTTTACTTCCCGTGTGAACAAATATAAAGAGATTGTGGAGCATTTCTATTGGTCCAGTCATCATGAAAGTTTCTAACCTTCAGCCCAGCGGACACGGCCTCCATGATTTCCAAAAAGAATTCCATATTTTGATTCCACAGGACACTTTTCCACTTCTCCTCAGTCCATCTTAAACGAGCCAGGGTCCATAGAAGCCGGTGGTGGTGTTTCTGGATCTGTTTATACCTGGTTTCTTCTCTGCATGTTGGAGTTCTAACTTGCGTTTGCGGAGCAGTGATGAACTGTGCTCACAGGCGATGGTGTTGGGAAGGTGTTCCTGATCCCATTCAGTGACTCCGCTCCAGACTCGTCGGGTCGGTTTTTAATGTAGTTCAGTCTAAGGGGGGCGAAGTCACAACCATCGGGTACTGGTTCTTGTTCTCGTCCCTTGTGTACAGAGGTTCTCCGGATTCTCTGGATCTTTTAATGATAGTATGTGGTGTAGATGATGATCATCTCCAAGTTCTTCAAGGAAAGTTCTTCTTGAATTGCTGCACTATTTGGCGGTGCAGTCTTTCACAGAGTGGTGACTCCTTTACTTCTGATAGACTCCGCCTCTCTGGGAGGCTCTTTATACCCATCATGTTACTGAGCTGATACCACTTAACCTAATTAGCTGTACCACCAGGTGTCTTTTAAGCACTGCAGAACTTCTGAAACATGTTGGTGTGAAATTCAGAATGTCTTTGTACTATATGTAATTACATACAGGCTTTAAATGATTTAAACATAATTTCTATCTACTTTAATTAACATTTGGCGTTCCAACTTTGCTGGAAACAGTGTGGTACTTAATAAGCTCACCGAACAATAAATTAGTCACCTTGCGTGTTTAAGGTGGTAGTAGTAAATTCAGGCTCCTGCAGATGGCGCTGCTGCACGAGGATGACGGGACTATAAATCCCTGCGGGGTGTGAGAGACGGGATCTATAGACTGGGAAGAGCTGGTACAGTACAGGGAATGCCTCGTTCCATGTGTGGAAAATGGCTCCAAAGCAGATGTTAATGATTGGCTAAAAGGAGTGACTGCATTAGGCGTGCCAAAGACCATAGTGTGAAGGAAGTAGCTGAATCTGCAGGTGTATGGAAGCGTACGCTCATACGGGTCTACCAGCAGTGGCTAAAATCCCAGTCTACAGGGAATTCTCCTTGGAATTGTGCCAGGGAAGGCATCCAACAAATCTGGCCCAACTGACCAATTCTTTGATGCAAGAGTGTCTTTCCAGTACATGCCAAATCCAATCACAGCTGTTATTGGTGCTGGTGGAGGTGTTACACGCTATTAGGTATGTGTCAGTCACAGGGGACTTAATTTTCGTCCGGTGAGCTTACAACAAGAACGATCCGAGGCATTAAAAAAAATCAGAGCTGCTAATTTGCCAAACTAGCACTGTAACTGAATACGCTGCATGCAACTTTAATTGCTTTTGAATAGCTTTATGTAACTATCAAGCCTGGAAACTATGTTGCACACAACTTGCAACATGACACAAGCTGGCACTGGACGTTTCACCATGTGAAGCCAGCCTAAGAAGTTCAAGGGAACTTTCAAAATTCGAATTGAGGTAAATTAGATTTCAAATAAATATCTGTTTTGCTGATTAACACTCAATTAACTCACATCATATTAGACATGATTTTGGTTTCCTAAAGTCATCTCCCGGACCCAACTGTGCTTTCCATCCATTTAAATACAAGGCCAGGCTCAATATCTAACTGGATTACATGTAATATCTTTCCTCATCCAGCCACGAACGCCTGAAATCTGCAAACTCTTAGTTCTTTGTGATAAGCTTGCACTCGCTGAACTGAGAAGACACTATTAACATAACAGTCACCTCCCAGCGCAGCCTCGGGGTCAGAGAGACAGAAGAACTGAACTATTTCTATATGCTGAGTTACATAAGCAGTGTGGGCAGGTGGCCTGGGAACAGAGCCGGAGCGAGAATCAGCCTGTCTCACAGCAAAATAATGAGATCATTATTCCGAAAAATATTCCTGCATTCTTTATGCACTCGTAAATATCAAAATGCCACACTGACTCCATCACGGGTCAGAGCGGAGGCCGGCCAACACTCCCAAGTGGCACAACTGGCCAAGTAGGATACATCTCACTGCTGGAATTGGGAGCTCATTCCAGCCAATCAGGGGCTACGGTAACATGGCTACAGAAACCAGCTGTTAAAAATTATTCTCATAGATATGATCACGCATTCTTTGTTAGATTGTAATAAGGCTAAAGTCCATTCAGGCTTATCTCTTTAATTCGGTGTTCAGTTAAAAACTGCATTAACATGGTATTTATATGTATGTACATTTGCTTGTTTATGTGTACATATATTTATTATTATTATCATCATCATTATTATTTTTATTATTACTATTTTATTTTATTTGTTCTCCCCCATTACTGATGTAAAACTGTGTGTAAAGAACTTTGAGCTGCCAATTAAATGTGCTCTATAAATAAACATTATTATTATTATTATTATTATTATATTAATAATATTATAATAACAATAATGACAATAATGACAATAATAATAATAATAATAATAATAATAATAATAATAATAATAATCTTGTTATTATTATTATTATTCCAAGGAAACAATATTAAAATCTATAAATATTAGTGACAGTATCAGAGACAGTCTTGCTTGGTAAAGTCCACACATCATATCCCCTTGTTGTGATTTCAAACCACTGAGGTGTTTAAAGCACCACAAGCTTCAGTTTATTATCATTATTGAAAGGAGCAATCTGTTGAATTCATACTCCAAACACTAGGGGGCAACATATCAGCAGAACGTTGTGGTATCTACTCCTTTCATAGAAAACAAGGAAATGCACAGTTCCTCCTTGTCCCTCTTCACTCCTTACCAGTCTCTACGAGTTCATGGCCTGTAGCAGAACAACTGCCCATCCTGTGTGGTCTGATGCAGAACAACTGCCCATCCTGTGTGGCCTGTAGCAGAACAACTGCCCATCCTGTGTGGTCTGATGCAGAACTGCCC
>JAVGWN010000273.1:0-14904 GCA_034552555.1 Semaprochilodus insignis
TTTGAATATTGGACTTGAAGTTTTGAAATCCAGTGGTTCAATGCCTCAAGCTGCAAATGTAGTACTAACCTTTCACTGTAAGTCAGTGGGACCAGATTATTCCATGTAACTTTATGTTATTTATTTTGGTCCATTCATCATAAAACATACATACAATGTAAAGAACAGCATGAACTTTCAAACTGGCAAGCAGTCATTAGACAAATGGACTTGACTTTTTGTTGACAGGGAATTCCTTGTTCCGTTGTACACAGTGAGAGAACCAGGGTGTTTATATTTTAGGTGATATTTATAATGCAAATGGGCCGAGATCCTTTCAGGATATTAAAGAGCAGTTGCAGTCTTTGGTGACAGTGACGTGGTGTTAAGGACAGTCATCTTAACAGTCTGTGTGCATGTAGTCCTGTTTGGTGCAGCCGTCTGCCAATGGTGAGGGCACTAACAGGATGACTCATGGAGGCATCACTGCTCGCTGAACGTCCACAATATTGGCTGTTGAGTCAGTCAGGTATAACGATAAGGCCCTAAGTTGCTTACGTCACATGCGGTTGAGCATGAAACTTGAATCATTGGCATGTCTCACGACGTCAAACCTGCCCACCAAGTTTCATCCCCGTCGGTTGATTCCTTCTGGGTGCAGCTATTTGTGCAGCTATTCTTTTGACGATGAGTGCATATGTTTCTGCTTAAGGCTTCTGTTAGAAGCATGTGCTGTCTGGTCTGGTCCAATTCTGGCAATCCAGGAAATCCAAACCATCAAATAATAGACTGGATATTTAATATAACATCACTAAGATGATTTCAGAGGCATCTTGCCCAGTCTCCTGTTTGTAATTTTTGTACCTCAGAGGAGCTTGGCACTCTTTTACACTACTTTGAAAAACTCTAGCTAGGATTGTTATTATTTCTATTTGATTGTTATAAAAATATCCACTGACCTGTACATTTATGTATTTTGTGCTGTTATTTTTTATATTGTTGTCTAATTGCATTTGTTTCTTTTGCATGTTGTCCTTTAGCAATCTACCAACACACCTGGGGGGACAGGGGAATGGAGGGATGAAATAGGGGAGGAGTTCTGATTACATTAATGCCAAATTGTGTGCCAAGAAATAATAAAATATTTGTTCATTCACTCATTCATTCGTTCATTCATTCAGTCATTCATTCATTCATATCTTCTAAACCACTCAGGGTCACAAGAGATGCTGCAGCCTGTACCGATGCTCATAATAAAACAATTGTTCACCACAAAAAACAACAAATAACAATACTCATCATTTTCTGAAAATGAAAAAATATTTTTGTCAGTTTCAAGATGTAGGATCTCTAAAACCCAAAGACAAAACATGACTTTGTCTGATCTTTGGACAAGAGTAGACAAACATATTCGTTGTTCTTATGTTATTCTGATTTCATCCAGATTATCTAAATGCCATATCACCTGCATTTCTAAACACGTAATACAGTAAAGTTAAACTGGCTTGTACAAAGCAAGTCCTAGAATGGGTCTTTGCTTATGTTGCTACTGGAAATCTATTGTTTTTGTGAAGCTAGCAGGGGTCACTTATTTCTGTGTGGATTGCCCGATACAATCCCATCTGACTTTCTGTGATCAATAATGTCCTTGTTAATCTTTTAAAGACTGGGTGTCCCCGGTTGATTGATTTTAGTTGATTTCATTTTTCCACTATGGGCCTTTAACTTCTAGCCTTCCACATCTTCAGTTGGCATAGTATCTCTCTTGCCATATAATAGCTCTTCTATTAACTAATTTAATAAATTGTTTTTTGTTGTCTATAGAAGCTCTGTTAAAATGTAACTCTCAAATTTAAAATCACTGAAGTAAAAATCCGGAATAATATTTGATTGTAGTACTTATGATCTTGTCCACATTGCATGGCAGGAGTTTTCTGCTTATTTCACATAGACTAATTCTAGCATATATAATACATTATAAGGGTTATTTCCATTTTATACATTTTAATAAAGAATTGTTCCTGGGTTCTCTACCTGTTATTATTAAAGAATTTAACTTTTAATTTTATACAGTGACTACTTTCATCTTTGTATTATAATTCTGTAGCATTGAATAGTAGCGCATATGGGGTAAAACATAAACCAAATCTTTAAATAGATTCAAGTAGAAGTGCTTGTTTCCTAATGACAAATGGAAATTTTGGCTTTTGGTTTCATTTAAGACATAACACCATATTAATTAAAACATCCTTTTTTTTACTTGTATTTCACAAATTGAACAAAACATATTATAGTTGTATAGATAGTCATGCAAATAAAATATTCTTTCGATACAAATTGTGAAAAGTTTATCCATGTATTCATTGGTACACACAGGGAAAATAAATGTATATTATTCAAACCCTTAAAGTTGAAAAAACCTCAAACTGCTTAAAGTTGAGCACTGAAAAAAGTTGTAATTTTAAATACGTATATTGATTTCACATGGATTCATTTTTCAACAAAGCAAGTAAAATGAAGCACAGTAATCATGTAATGTGTATAGAAATTACGTTCTGGAATTATCATCAGACAATTCATATTGACAATTATTTTCCTGCCTGCACATGTGGTGTTCATTTTCTTTCACTTAAAATGTCAATAACATATATGGCCAAAGGTGCCCAAACTTTTGCACATAACTGTGTAGGAATTATCGCTTTAAACATGGATAATGTTGTGTCGGCTGTAGTGTTCCAGAGTTCTTGGTTGGTGTTTTCATGTTTATATGTTCATGCAGGACATATATGTGGTCGATAGGATTTTGAGGACATGAAAAAAATCTGTGAACTTGATCAGATGAATCAGAAGCCATATAAAGACAATGAGCCCTAGCAAAACAAAAATAAAAAATAAAAATTACATTATGGTTTTATAGGTGTGAGCGTGTTTACTTACTTACTAATACTTAGTTCAGCTGATTAATCTAAAATTAAATCACTAAATCACAGAAATCAGAAAGCAGCAGGTTGTTGGAGACCAAACCTACATTTTTTAAAAGTATTCTTGTAATCAGTGCATAAAATTGAACAGTGTTCATGTTTGTGTTTGTGTATCATAATATTACTTCTGTACTATTTATCAGTCACTCTTATCCAGAGCGACTTACTACAGTATTTGATCACTTTTACCCAGAGGCAGACTAAAATAGTGAAGGGGGTCTTGTATGGTTAGTCCCTTTTTTCTTGTACAGACTTTGTAAATGACTTTTTTGTTATTTTTGCCCTTTAGTAGTGGTCCTCTAGGGTTTTGGTTTAGATGAATTTGATTTAGTGATCTTGTATTTTTGCTGTTGTTTGGTGTTTTTTTGCTCTTGTGTTTCATTCTCCAGGTAATGGAGATATCTGGTCTACTCACCTCAGCTTCTCAGTTCTTAGACTTGATGTAAATAAAAGCCACTCACACTAGCATCTTGCCTTATTGCCTCCTGCATTACACTGCTTTAGCATGTTGACAGAATTTTGAGCCATTTTGATGAGCAAAAGAGATGGATAATGAACAAACGCATCCTTTTTCATGTTTACTGTAGAAGGAATAAGAAATCCTTCTGGTATGGTTTTGATAGCAGGCTAAATGATGTTTAAGGTCAGAGTAAGATTTTGGAGATTACTGAGGCAGGACAGAAAGGGAAAAACAGAATGTGAATAAAAAATGTGCAAGTGATGAAAATGTTGTGTTCATGAGTATATAATCAGGCAACACTGGTTTGACAAATAATCAAATTAGTAAAAAAAAAAAAAAAAAAAAGGTAAATTTACATTCAGATAATACACTAGAGAATTGCCTGCACTCCAAAGACTCACATATAATGTTCGCAGTGTAAAAATAATATATAACTGTTAAATACTGACAATGAGCAGACAATGACTTAGCAAATAAGTCTAATTTTCCCATACTAGATAACTTGCTATGATCACAGGGTCAAAATAAAAACTTCTGCAATAAAATTCAATCTTCAGAAAGTTTAGTTTTTTTTTCATTTTTTATGTATTACAAACACTTTTTATGACCTGCTTTAAAAGTAGTGAGATGATTCAGCAGAAAATGCAATTTGCATAATCTGAAGTCTTGAGCCTCGTGTACATTTGTTTATCATAAAAAAGAAACTGATGAAGCCGTAGAAATTAAGACAAAGTACAAAATGCAGACAAATTCATACATATCATATCATGTTCACAGGATGATTATTGAAAAATTCGGCAGTAAATGTTTTTCTTCTTCAGGATTTTAATAGTCGGTTAGTCAGTGAATAAAACCTAATATCAGATTTTTGAGACGTTGTGAAAATCAGCAGATAAAGTCCTATGAAATACAACAAAAGTACAATACGCCCACACATTTTATCACCTACCATGCCATATTTACAGGGTGATTATGGAAAAATTCTATGGTAAAAATTCTTCTTCTTTCATAGTCAGTTATTTTGTTACTGTAATCTGACTGTCACATTTTTAGACGTTTATTGACAATCAGGAGATAAAGTCCTATGAAATATGACAGAAGTACAATACACCCAACACATTCTTTTGCCTACCATGTCATGTTCACAGGACAATTATGAAAAACGTACACAGTAAAAATAATTTCTTCAGGAATTTGATAGATAATTAGTGACTGAACCTGACTGTTAGACTTTTTAGGTGTTTTGAGGATCAGCAGATAAAGTCTTATGAAATACAAAAAAAGAACAATACACCCAAAACATTCTATCACCTACCATGCCATGTACACAAGAATCTGATAGCCAGTTAGTTATTGACTGAAACCTCACTTTCCAATTTTTGAGATGTTTTGAAGATCAGGAGATAAAGTCCTATAAAATACATCAAAGGTACAATAAACCTAACACATTCTATCACCTACCATGCCATTTTCACAGGATGATTATAAAAAAATTCTACAGTATAAATTCATCTTCCTCAGGAATTTCATAATCAGATAATTAGTGACCGAAACCTGACTGTTAGATTTTTGACACATTTTTAGGATCAGGAGGAGGATCCCATGAAATTAAACAAAAGTGCAATTTGCCCACACATTCTTTAGTTATTTTTTCTTCATTTTAAATCTATGAAGTATGGGTGGATTGAGGACATCTCTCTGTAAAACTTCGGCATTGTACATATTTTAAGCTTGGACACTCGGTGTGTTTCTTTTTTATTGGAGGAAAATACTGCTGATCTTATTCACAAATGGCATTTGCTGTGTTAAAAAAATCTACAGGCCATGGAATGTAACTGCTGCACCATTTAAGGTGGAACAGGAAATGCGAATAAGAAACTGGAAAGTTCAGGTTAGACACTTGGACACCAGTTGCTTCCTCATATTTTCTGTTCCACCTTAAATGGTGCAGCAGTTGCATTGTGGCGCCTGAGGCACCATGCACCATTTAAGGTGGAACGGGAAATATGAAGACTGTCATTTTTTCCCTCCAGGGTAAAATTAGTTTTGCATATTATTCATTATTAACCGCTGTGAGCACAAACAGCAGCTTTTCTTCAGAAATATTTGCCGTTTAATATTCAAACTGGACAATGCCCTCATTTCCCGCGGAAAATGATATGAGCGCCAAGGGACCGTCTACAAATGATATGGCCATAATATTAGCGCAAGCAGCATTAAAACATTTTAAAATATTGAGATCCTGTAGAGCACAAAAGGGACCATGTGAGTTTACAATATTGGCATCCGTCTATGGGTGATTTTTACAGTAAGTGGATGCCACTAATATTGCAAATATGGTTTAGATACCTAACGTAAAACATGAATAAAAAACATATTTTCAGCACTTACAAATCAGTATTTTTTTGGCTACCCCATCCCAGTCTAACTATGCTTGACCTTGAAATGACCATTAAACCATTTCACAATTTGTAATACTTTTTGCATTAACATGCAAATTCCTGTGTGAATTCTGGCAACATATGTTTTCATGAGTCATCCATTGTAAGTTATGAAAAATGTATGTTGTATTTATGTCCCTGAACCATGTTAGCTGAACACATTTGCCCGTATGATCTGGAATATTGCACTAGATATGAAAATCATGGGAAGAAGAAATCAATGATAGTGTAATATTGACTGAAAGGGTTACTTTGGAACCTTGTAGACTGGAAGTAAAATAGGAAGTCATTAGATTAATTCCATTAATCCATCCATGCTGTTGAAATGGATGCTGGTTAACCACATTTTGTGTATTTGCTTTTTGCAAAACAGCAATGTCATTCATTTAAGCCCTTGCCAGCAAAGAAAATAAATCATGTAATTAGTAAATTCAATGTAGAAAAACCCTAAAAATATTAAAATTTCATTTTTACGAGTAACTTGGAAGAAAAATATTGGGTTTTGGAACTCCAGAAATAAAATGATCAGTATTGTACTGTTACAAGCCCAGGGACCAATAGCACATGGAGACAAATGCAGCTCAGTCTCTGAGCCTGTGGTCGGCCAGCTCAAGCTGTGTTTATAATAGCGTTCAGGTTTTATATGTTGATGGAAGGATGTCCACAGAAAAGAAGAGAGAAAGAGAGAGAGAGCGCGAGACCCAAGGAGAGAGCCAACCTCTCTCTGGAAGACGTGCAGCGTTCAAAGCACCACTGTTTCCCGCCGTTGCTCCAGCCCACCATTTCCGGCTGAGCCCATAGTCTATAAGACCCCAGTGATTGGCGCCCCCATGTGGCCCAACGTGAAAATCAGTATCTGCCCCTAGCCAATAACTTTCCCTAACGGTATATAACCGTGATACCACAAAGTTTTACTTTGCACATATAAAACAGACATATTAAAATTACAGAACAATTATAAAAATTCAGCCCTCATATATAGATGGTGGTAGTTCACAGGTAACCTGTGAAGTACATCACAGACTGCCGCTCATTTTGTGGGTCTGTGGAAACTACCAAACTTTCCATGACCAAATTCTTTGCACTTGACATAGGACAAATGTCCCCCCCTGCTACAGGACATTATCGCCTTTATTAATTAGTGATGCACGATATTATTTG
This sequence comes from Semaprochilodus insignis, assembly GCA_034552555.1. NCBI lineage: Eukaryota > Metazoa > Chordata > Actinopteri > Characiformes > Prochilodontidae > Semaprochilodus > Semaprochilodus insignis. The sequence continues at coordinate 7,023 of JAVGWN010000273.1, forward strand.
CCAATATATCGATTGTTTCAGTTATCGTCACCGGTCCGATATTGGAATTTTAGCCGATATTACAACCGATAACTTAACGAACTACTTCTTTTTTTCATTACTAATATTATTATTTTGCACTGCATGTACACTCCGGGCCCCGCGCTGCGGAGAGAGCATATCTGCTGTGAGTGTTTCACAATGTAAGCAGAGAAAAACAGAACCACAGTTAGCATTAGCAAGTAAACGGGAGCAGCAGTCAGTGTCTATTAAACAGGCATTGGAAAGTGGCAGGAGATTAGGGTCTGAATAGGGTCTGACTGCAGACCTCCACCGAGAGGCCCGTCTCTCGCAGCTCCAGCAGGAGGATCCTGTGACGTCATCCGGGGTCTCTCAGAAGAGGTGGAAGTTAAGTTTCGTTTTTAAAGCTCCACGGTGCCGTTTATGGTGTGTTTGTTTACTGCGACAGCTTATTGCTAGCCACTGCACATTTAAGGGTAGAACAGCGTGCTTGCTGTGAGTTTTTAATGATTATATATGTAGAGTATACGTGTATATGATGCACGAGATACCGGTGAGTGTTTTAAGCTAAATATCTGCTGTTGCTGGCTGTGAAGTTATGCATGCAGTTATATTCATTCTTGGAGTTTCCCAGTCATAAGCGTTCTTATACATGAATTGTTTTTGTTGTTGCCTGTATCTAAAATAGGCTCAAACAAAGACTCTTACCCTTTAAAGGAAGGTTAGAAAATCAAATGCTATTGTAAACTTATGTTTGCGGTATTCGGCATGTCTGATTTATCTGCTTTATTGCTGTGTAAAATGAACTACTGATCCAATTTTTAACAGCTGTCCATATATGGATTATAACGTGAACTTTTTTAAATGCAAAAAGGTTAAATTATCGGCCACAACGAAGAGCTAATAATCGGTTATCGTATCGGGCAAAGAAATTCAATATCGGTTGCATCTCTAGTATTTTTAAATGCTCATGTTGTACTGGAGTAAAATGTATGGCATATTCAAGAAAAGACCGTTATAATAATGCTTTTCAAAGGCAATTTCAAACATGATGTCAGCGTCTGACATTAAATAGAAAAGGCTTAAAAGCAAATTCATAGTTCGTAAATACTTTTTTCATTAAGCTTTCATTCAGCCAGGGAGCTGATCATCTTACCAACCTATCAGCACTCATTAGCAGTGATATCAACCAATTAACACCCAGTAGTAGTAATACCAACTAATTAACACTGAGTAGCAGTAATGGCAACCAATCAGCACGCAGCAGGAGTGCCGCTAACCAATCAGCACGCAGCAGGAGTACCACTAACCAATCAGCACGCAGCAGGAGTAACGTCAACCAATCAGCACGCAGCAGGAGTACCGCTAACCCATTTTCTGTAGGAAGATAAACATACAGACACGTTTTCTTTGCTGTTTTAGTGAAATGCGTCCTTCTACTCTCCAAACTTGGGGAAGGTCCAGGACAAGTGCTGATTAACTTAGTTTTTAGCCGTTTAGCTAATTTCTCTTCCTTTCACGGAGGACCCGCCCTCCTCCAGGAGGAATTGGAAGTGGCCATGCTATCCTTGAACTCCATTGTCTCGGTGGCGGTGCGGTTTGGTTCTGCTGAAATGCCAGCTGCAGCGGTGTAGTCTCGTAGCGTAGCAGATACAGCTGAAAAGGCAGATGAGGTGAACAAGCCTTCACATCAGACCTGGCCAGCCTGTACAGAGAGGTTAGTGACTGTCTCCTTTCTCAGAGTCACTGAAACAGCAAGGTATCTCGTTAAACTCTCAGTCGTACTGGTACATTATTATTATCCTGTTCTGGGGCTTCATTTGCTCAGTCCGCCGTACAGTTAGTTTTACATCTCCCTGATGTTAGCCCCACAAACGACTCAGCTCATAGCACTTTGGTGGAGTTGGTGGAGTTCATGGTGTTGTGAAGTGAGTGTACTGCGTCGTGTGATCCTTGTTGGTCATGTACTCGAGTTTAGTTTCACTTTCGCTGACGCGGTTTAGATCACGACTTGAGCTATTCGTTGGTAACTACTGAGTTCATGTTCTGATCCAGAGGTCACTAAAAGGCGGACCGGGCTCCGGACCCAGCCGTTGTCTTACCTGGACCTGGTCCAGGTAAGAGTTATCTATCTTAGCCATCCCGGAAGCTCACTAACCAATCGCGTGTGTTATAAATGTCACATGATACGCTCTTCAGCCAGTCAGATCTGTGTATTATGATACGCGCGGCGACTCGAGTGACTGAAACACATACACACGGGAGAAACAGCGGTCTGAGAAGAAAGCCAGTTATAGGCAGCGAAACTAAATGTTCTTAATGTTTATCAGTCATTCTGATGTCTAGCTAGCTTTCCTTGCTGTCTTAAAAGTAAATGGAGGTCTGACAGCGCGGGAACAAGTTATTCCTTTACTATACCACACAGCTGACAGACATAACGTTACAGTCACTGCGTTACCGCAGATATAATTGTAGCCGGTTACGTAAGTTAGCAAGCTAGCTAATTAGCCATATTAGCTGAGGAGATGATGGCCAAACTAGTCGACTTTTTTTTGCCAAAGTGAGTAGTTAGTAGAAGTTAGTCAGGTACCAACCAAAAAGTAGAATATTAGTGTTTTCCAGTTAACACTGTCGGTAACACTAGCTAATTAACAACTTGGCTAGCTGGCTAACTAGCTAACGTTTACTGTTTCTAAAGCTGGGTTAAGATTGCTAGCCTTACCTCGAAAAAGGACTGTCCGAAAACGTTACCGAAACCTTTCCAATTTTCTAAGAAACACCAAGGTTTCAGATAGTGTTGGTCATACTGTTATCCACACATTATATACAACAGTAAAATTAGCGACCGCTAAACCACAGCAGTTTAAAATTCAAATGGACCACCACAGAGAACGCTAATTGAATCCATACTGGAGCCAGAACAAATCCGTTAGACGGAGGTGATTGTTACACGGATCTGCGGGAAGAAGCGCGGTTCCTTATCAGAGACGCTTGCTGTCACTGAGAAGAGTGGACCCCAAGCTTTTAACCAGGAGTCGCACATGGTTCATAACACAGTGTTATATATTTTTTTTATTTGCTTCTAACAACACTAAACACACCGAGAAGAAACACAGCTAAATCCCCAGCGCTAACAGCTAACAACACGTCCTTGTTTAACATCCTTGTATGAATGAACCTAAAACAGTCTGACATGAGCATTTCATCTCTCTCTCTCTCTCATATATATATATATATATAAGAACTACTAACAGTAATGTAACGACACAGCAAACATTGCTGTACTGTACCCTTACTAGAGCCATAATGTATGCCCTTCATATCTCATGTTAGACCACCTCTGTAAAGTGCTGGTTAACCATTGCATCGCCGCAAAGAAGGTCTCTCCCAACTCCGGGAGAGAAGGAGTTCAAAGCTGTTACAGGGTGCGAGCAGGAAGACCAGGGGCTCTGGGCGAGAGAATTGGGAGTAAACGGAGGGAGTACTTAAGTACCCTAAACAAACTGCTATTTGCTGGACATTGGCCCGAATACATCTAGCCTAAAAAAAAAACACTGATTTAAGATGAGGCTTCATCAGTCAGTGTGATGTAAAAGCTGTAAGCTGACCCCAGAACAGCATTGTTATTTGAGGTGTTTGATAAATATGGCCTGTAATAGTGTGTGGCCCACAGCCCCTGCAGGGTGCAGGAGTGGCGTGTCACACCCTATGGGTAGTGTCGGGCGAGAGGCCTAAGGGCCTGGAAAAGGTTGGTCGGCACGAGAACTAAGATGTTTTCCCTTCACCTTTTTATTTACACAACACAGACAGCTATTTACATATTTACAAGCGCGTGCACTGAACAAAAAAAACAAAATGATATTTAACAAAAACTCTATGCAGATCAGTGACTGCAAAGTCATAAAGATCTCTCATTCAGTACTGTTCGCCTGTTCGTCTAGGCAAAAAAAGAGTGACCCCATTATCCCTGTTGCACTACGTTATATTCCATTAGCCCCTCCCCCAGAATATTCCATTCTTACAAAGGGTAAAACAAGGACAATGAATATAAAAACATTTTCGGTACAACAAGTGATTAGCCAATCCACAGTTAATTACTTCATTTTACAAGTCATGGCTTCGTTGTCTTTAAATTCAACATACAATGTGCACATATCTATATAGGATTAATCATAGCACAATTTCTGTGCCTCCCTCTCCTTCTGCAGGGTTAGACTAGCCCAAGTAAGTAAAAGGCTGAGTTTCACTCTCATTACTCTTTTACACCCTACGGGTAAAGACTAGACACGGGTGAGTATCGGTAAGTATACACATATTAAAATATACACTGGTGATGTGTGGCTCTACATCATCACATGGCCCATTGATCGTAATGTAACAATCCATGACGTGTCTAATGGGAAAAACAACTCTAACTAGACGAGTAACAGCAAGATGGAGTTGCTTCATTAGGGTACATGCCAAAATGGGGTACATACCTTTTTATACCATTCTTTTAAATAGCTAAATATCTGAGAATGGTATGTGGCTGGGCATGTTGCGTAGTCTTTCTCTGCTGTGAACAGTCCAACCCTTCTCAAAAGCTGGTTCTTTTTTCCATGAATCTGGTTTAATCCACCACAAAACCAAAGCAAAGCCCAAAGAAACCGTGGAAGAGTGCACATGTCCTGGTGGAGTGAAGCTGTGGAGACGTGCTGTACCTGGAGTCTGGAGACCCCACTGATACTGCTCAGGTGGGCTGATGTTTTCCTCTGCCAGCATCTTAATAGAGGTATATGTACATCCATCTAGATGCACTTTCATGTTTTCTGCAACATGTAGATCTGATTCAGGTCAGGGGCTCTCTCTAGCTATTTAATTATTTTGTGTTGAGAAGTTAGAAGACGTCGGAACACGGAGGCGAGCCTTATGTTAGCTGGGAGGTGGATACCCCTAACATTATGAATAGGTAAGCAATTTCTCTAAAAATATGAGGATACAACTTTGAAGACCAGTTAATCTTCAATGTTTTGTCAGACGTTCTGTCATTTAAGTTTTGTCCTTTATTCTTATCATTCTCTTTTCCTCCTCTTTTCCTCTCCTCCTTACCTTCTCTAGGACACTTCAACCTACAAAACGCAGTCAGTAACCAACACTGCTGTTATAGTGCTGTTCAATCTAGAAGTTCAGGAAAATGGCCAGTAGTTCAGTAGATGTTGACCAGTTCTGCTGTCCAGTCTGTCTGCATCTGCTGAAGGATCCAGTGACTATTCCATGTGGACACAATTTCTGTATGGTGTGTATTAACGGCTGCTGGGATCAGGATGATCAGAGGGGGGTCTACAGCTGCCCTCGGTGCAAAGAGACGTTCACTCCAAGGCCTGTTCTACGCAAATACAACATGCTGGCTCAAGTGGTGGAGAAACTTCCAAAGGCAGAATCCCACTGTGCTTCCCCTGCTCCCCTTTACGCTGGACCTGGAGATGTGGTGTGTGATTTGTGCACTGGGAGAAAACTCAAAGCCATCAAGTCCTGTCTGACGTGTCTGGCCTCCTTCTGTGAAACTCATCTTAAACCTCACTATGAAGTTCCTGGATTGAAGAAGCACCAGCTGGTCGAAGCCTCCTCACAGCTACAAGAGAGGATCTGCTCTCAGCATGACAAACTGATGGATATGTATTGTCGTACTGACCAAAGCCTCATCTGCTATTTGTGTACGATGGAAGAACATAAAGGTCATGATACAGTTTCAGCTGGAACCGAAATACCTGTGTTACAGGTGAGAACTAGAAATATTTAGCAGTTTATGCTAATTCTCTTCCTAAATGTAAGTGATTCATTTTGGAGAACAAATGCATTTCAAGTGTTGTCAATAAGGAAGTGTTCAACAAACAGGTCAGACCAGTTACTGAATTGTGTAAATAGTAAAAGTGTTTTTTTTTAAAATTCCTTTTATTGTTTAGCTTCAGTTAATACAATCTTTGTAGAAACTAATTTGGCATTTGTCTCCCAGAGCCCACTCCTGGAACCGCATAGCAAATTACAGCAGATAAGCCAACAGGGCCTGATGATGACTTCTGTAAAGACTATCAAGGTGGGTGCTGAGCAAAGATTTGATGTTTCAGAACCAAACAGTGGAACTTAGAGTTGGGGCACTTGGAGGTTCCACACAAACACAAAGTGGACAGCAAAGGCCAGAGTGCATCGGCCAAACAATAACAAATTTGATGGTTAAAAGAATCCAAAATGTTCTCTCTTTATTCAGTCTGATTCACTTGACGACTTGTCAGATCTTGATTTGCACAACCGAAGGGAAACTTAAGAACTGTGGACTTTGATGGAAAATTTATAGAAAGATAAGAATTTCAAAGAAATATCCTTTTAATGAAATGTTTTTTGTCGAGTTTGATACGGATAGAAAGGTAAATAATTCACAATTCAGTTTTATGCTGTCTATTCAAAACAACATTTAAACTGTATTAAACTGTGCTTGGCAGTAAATATGGGCATTAAATAACCCTTAAGTAACACTGTGCCAAATGTTTTGGCATTAATAGTACTATAATTGTTACAGTTAGAAACATGCATATGTAATGGTGTGGTTATACCCTCAGCAGAATAGTTATCATCAGTAAGTATGTTTAAACTGCTGTTTAGTAATTGTTTTTACTTTGAAAGCCAAGAAAAAAATACATCCAAGACAGCAAAACTGTTCTAGCCCAAATGGGTTGGCAGCACCTGGGTGAACCACTCCCGGTAGCAAGATGTGGCCACATATGCTCGACATTAGTGCTGTATCTGTGCCAGAAGTGGACCAGATCTGTTTTGGGACAGGTGGGCCAAATGCTTGTTGTGAATGGGCCACCTTTGGCTCACAGCAGATTGCCAGTGGCAATAGTCCCATGTCCGCTTGCTATATGGAATTTAGCCTATTTAATTTATGCAGTGGTGAAAAAGTGGCAAAATCACAAATAAAACAACGGATGGGAAACACTAGTGTTACATTAAGGAGGGTTGTCCCCCATATAGAAAATGCTAAAAGATCTCTAATAAACAAAGGTCAGATGATATGAATTGGATTGGATTAATTTGATTTGTTGGTTTCATTAGAATCTGTAAGAAATACTAGCAGTGATCAGCAAGCAACTAGCATTGTTTGTGCATTATTTGTCCCAAAACTAATGTTTTCAGCATTGCTGTTATTTATACTGACATTTTCCCACTGAAGGGTTGAACGCTTATAGTTGTGAATCCCAAAAATGATCAATTTTAAAATTACACGAACATTTAAAAATATACGTTGTATCCCAGAAATAAACTTTTCATTAGAACATTTACATTTACGGCATTTAGCTGACGCTCTTATCCAGGTTAATTACATATTACAGGTAGGCCAATGTAGTGTTAGGAGTCTTGCCCAAGGACTCTTATTGCTGTAGCACAGCATAGTCACCCAGACCGGGATTCGAACCCCAGTCTCCCACATGTGGTGGTGGTGGTGGCTCTCTGGTGGGTAGTGGTGTTACCTGCTGAGCTACACCAACCATTAGAATCATCCAATGGAAATCCTGCAAAAAAACTTTTGGGTGTAACTTTTTCATGTGATATCAGTTATATAGATTTGTAGCCCTTTAAATTGGCTACAACATTTTAATATCAGTTGGGCCTTAGACGTAAACAAGGTCAACTAGTCCCCCTGAACGTATGTTGTAAGCCGGTTCCTTTAACCAACAAATTGCCTGTTTTTGTAGATGCTTGCTGCTAATGGAAACATTCCAGCAGATATAACTCACTTGTAGTACATGTTCATCTCTTTCTTTCTTTTCACCACGTGTTAAACTCCTGCCTGGAATCCATGTTCATCCTCAGCAATACAGTGTGGCAGACACTAGAAGACTGTTGC
>JAVGWN010000275.1:0-7500 GCA_034552555.1 Semaprochilodus insignis
CAGCTTTTCACTCAGACATTCCCGTTCCACCTTAAATGCTGCAGCAGTTACATTCCACACAGCCAGGCCTCCCAGGCGTCCAAGGCTCTATGCTAGCCAGTAGCGGGACGGTACGGCGGGCTTTAGTGTTCAGAGGTTTGAGAAATTGAACCGAACACACCTACAGAAACACACACAGCGACATACATGTGCATGTGTATGTGGTCCCAGATGAAGCCTAGCATGACCATTACGCTAATATGTGCACCAGAGAGAGAGAGAGAGAGAGAGAGAGAGAGAGAGAGAAGGAGGACATACACATAGACCTGCAAACAGATAATGGTAGGCCCATTATTCCCCCTCTCTCCCTGTTCCTCTCTCGCCCTGATGTCCAGATCTCGACAGAACATTACCTCACTGTTGCGGCAAAATTCAGGCTTTAACGAGGACGCCCATGTACTTGTTTCGTCCTACGCAGAAGTCATGGGATATCAGGGTGGTGTTACCTCAGCGGACGGCGGCTTGGGAACGCCCACACCTGTATGAGTTGTAAGCGAGGTTGAACACTTGCTCACTGGCTCTTGGTAGAGCAACATGAGTTGGAACGAAGCACTGACGAGGTCGTTGACCGGTGCTTGCTACGTTTCCCTGCTGGGTCCCCTTTTGCAGCCCTTCATGGACTTCATGTACCCCCACAATGATGGGGTATTCCAGGCAGATCCTAAGTCGTCCAGAACTGGTTCGAGGAGCAATCTGGAGAGTTCCGACGAATGGTGTGACTTGCATGAACCCAGTCAAGGTGTTCACGGTCATGCCTCGTTCAGGTCACCTTGCCATGAGCACGGTGGTCAGTGACCCACCTCACTCACAAGATAACACCTCCCGATGCAACGCCACTTCATAATCAGTTTACATACTGCAACGTTTTGAGGCAAGACTAAGATGATTCAAGCAGTTAAGATGGTGCCGGTGGGTGGGGGTGGGGTACAAGCTTCTGTTGCTTGTTGGCTATACACTGACATCCCAAACGTCATGGGACAGCTGTGTGAACTGATTATGAGGTGGTGTTACCTCAGGGGATGGCGGCTTGGGAACACCCACACTTGTATGAGTTGTAAGTGAGGTTGAACACTTGCTCACTGGCTCATGGTAGAGGAACGTGAGTTTGAACGAAGGATCGAACAAGGTCTTTGACCGGCGCTCGCTACGTTTCACTGCTGGGTCCCCTTTTGCAACCCTTCACGGACTTCATGTACCTGCACAATGATGGGGTATTCCAGCCGGATAGTGCAATGTGCCCTCGGTCCTAAGTCGTCCAGAACTGGTTCGAGGAGCATTCTGGAGAGTTCCGACGGATGGTGTGGCTTGCATGAGCCCAGTCAAGACGTTCCACTGTCATGCCTTGTTCAAACTCCAATAACTCTTGTCACTCACAAGATAACACCTCCCAACTTGTACAGGTGTGGCCGTTCTCAAGCCACCCCTTGAGGGAACACCACATCATAATCAGTTTACACACTGCTGGCCCATGACGTTTGGTATATCCGTGTAGCTCCAATGCAAAACCAAGGAACAAGAACGGTGTTCGTAGAAGGGCAAGACGAGGACCGCCAGTCTCAAGTTTCCCCAAGACCACCTGGATGTTCCACAATGCTTCTGGGAAAGTGCTCTCTGGACACTGCACCACAGGACACTGCCCACAGGACACTGCCTACAGGACACTGCCTACAGGACACTGCCCTCAGGACGCCAGCCACAGGACGCTGCCCTCAGGACGCTGCCCACAGGACACTGCCTACAGGACACTGCCTACAGGACACTGCCCACAGGACGCAGCCCTCAGGATGCTGCCCACAGGACGCTGCCCTCAGGACACTGCCCACAGGACACTGCCCACAGGACACTCCAGAAGTGACATCATCTCAGGGCAGACCCCAGATCACAAATTCAACGTTGGTCTGAGCTGCACTCATCTGTCTTTTTTTTCCATCCCTTGTTTCTCCCATAGAGTCCCATTCATTTTTGCCCCACACAAACCCTATTATCTCCATTAACCTAAGCACTGCACACTAACGGCCACACCTCATCCCAACCGTGAAGCATGGTGAAGGGAGCATCATGGTTGCTGGATGCCTTGTGATCACTGAGGGAACAATGAATTCAAGGGTGTATCAAAACATGACCTCGAGCTGAAGAGATGGCGGATGATGATGCAACGAGACAATGACCCGAAACACGCAAGTAAACCCATTAAGGAACGATTGAAAAGGAAGAAAATCTGAGTCTTGGAATGGCCAAGTCAGAGTCCTGACCTTAACCCTAGCTCCCGGGAATACTGATGAACTGATGAAACACATTGGCAGTGAGGAATGGTCCAAAATTCCTCTTCAGTAAAGTGAAGTTCTGAAGGAAACGTTTGGTGGGGGGGGGGGNAATGGCCAAGTCAGAGTCCTGACCTTAACCCTAGCTCCCGGGAATACTGATGAACTGATGAAACACATTGGCAGTGAGGAATGGTCCAAAATTCCTCTTCAGTAAAGTGAAGTTCTGAAGGAAACGTTTGGTGGGGGGGGGGGGGGATGCTGCCAAAGGAGGATCTACAGGTTAATCAATTCAAGGGTCCACTTGAGGGGTTGACTTACTGGAATTGTGACTTGGAAGGCCACATGGCGCTGTTTTTGCTGGAGTGTCGCTTTAAGCTGTAGCGTGTGCAGTCAGGTGCGGCTAACGCTAGGAGATTACTATGGGAAACACTCCGGTGTTGATTCATCTGCCGTTATTTGATGGATCCATTTGTTGTAATGAAACAGTCCGGAGACCACCATGCGTGCACTCCACTGCGTTGATAGGGCGTATGCATGTGTTTGAGAGTGCATGCATTATCCCAATCCGTTTAAGACCCTCGGGTAAAGCCTGTTTGACCTGTGCTTTCTGTAGGTGACCTTTGGGTCTCCTCTGCCTTCTATACTGTTCAAATCAATGAGAAAACCGACCACTTGCTCCACACTCGGCGAGCCTGTACCGGTGAGCACTGCTCTATTCTCCCGGCTGGTTCCCATTTTCCTGCCGGCTCGTGCACATGGCATGTCTCTTTTACCGTCACCATCCCTGCCATTGAGCCTCACCGTGCTGCCCCCTTTGTGATCCTTCACTGGGATCTGTCTTTTGTGCCGTTCGCCTTGAAGAGGTGCTGTTCCACTCCCTGCTGCATGGGGGTTCTTATGCCACATCGGACTCCAAATGTAGCATGTTGGCAAACAGTGGTCGCTGAGAAAGCAGCAGTTGCGTCCTTGCATCTTGCCCGAAGGTAGCCTACAGGGCGGTCCTTGTGCATACTATGGAATATAATCCCGCCAGCACCGCTGTTAGCAAAGGAGACGCAGGAGACACCACCTTTTCTGCTGGCTCCTCAGTATTGCACTGGTACGAGTGGATCAGACACTGCAGTGTCCACTTACCGTCCACTCTATTAGACACTCCTACCTTGCTGGTCCATCTTGTAGATGTACAGTTAGAGACAATAGCTCATCTGCTGTCTGTTTTGGTCATCTTCTAGTCCTTCATCAGTGGTCACAGAACACTGCCCTCAGGACACTGCCCACAGGACACTGCCCACAGGATGCTGCCCTTAGGCCACTGCCCACAGGACGCTGCCCACAGGACACTGCCCATAGGACACTGCCCTCAGGATGCTGCCCACAGGATGCTGCCCACAGGACGCTGCCCACAGGATGCTGCCCTCAGGACGCTGCCCACAGGATGCTGCTCTCTCTGATAGTTTTGGTTGGTGGACGCTTCTCAGTCCAGAAACGACACCATCTCGGGGCAGACCCCAGAGCATGAATTCAATGTTGGTCTGACCCGCACTCGTCTGTTTGTCTGTTTCCTCCTCCCCTTGTTTCTCGCATAGAGTACTATTCATTTTTGCCCCACACAAACCCTATTATTTCCTTTAACCTACAGTCAGCAAACTGCATGTACTCACTGGGGGAGGTATCCCAAACTCAGCCATACAATCCCACACTCCTCTATGTGTCATTTACTCATCCCCCATTCCTCCCATAGACTCCCATTCATTTTTAGCAACACCTAGCATCCGGCTACCAACAAGCATCAACTGCGCAATCACTCTTCTAGTATCCTTCTAGTTTTTTGTGTTGCTAATAAATAACATTGTGAGCTGAAATGAGCAGATAGGACAGAAGGGCGTATGAGGTTGAAGGTGAAACTCCAGTGAGACGTGCAGTGAACCCAGCACAGCGCTGTGCATGTAACCTTCCATCCGGAGTAAGCATCCAGCTGACTGGGACAACATCTGGCACCGTGATTGTGTCACTGTAGATGAGTGTGTAAGGTCATAGAGGTGAAAACACTCGCCGAACATCAGGAGCTCAAGATGGTGGTGCTGTCTGGGTGGTAAACAAGGGACGTGCTGAGGTAGAACAGCAGCTGGACTCAACAGACACACACACACAAACTCTCTCGACGTGTTATATAACACACACACGCTGGATTGGTGTTGTGTCTCCGGATGTACTGAGCATGCTCTGATGTGTGTCGTCGATCATCGTAATTGCTGATCTTGGTGCGACTTCACTACCAGCCATTAGTCACACGCACCCTCGCTCGCACTGTTCCTGCAGATTCATTTATCTGATGTACCCAGCTGACAACTATCCATAACGCACAGCGCTGTGCTAAAGTCAGGGACCACCCATCATTTCATTCATTTTCAAATGAAACATTTAGCCATTAAAGGTGCAGTATGCGATTTCAATCCAGTGGACTTATAGTCAAATTCAGTGACTATCACTTCACGGTCCGCTAGCTGTCTGTTCTGTATGCACCTTTGGGGAAAAGTCCAGTGTTGGTACACAGGCCTGGATCTGTAAAAAACGGGAAACAAACAACACTCTTCCAGCCAATCAGCAACAGGGGGGCGCAACAGGACAAGGCAAAGGGGAGGGGCTTTGTGCTGAACTCACTCTCAAGAAGGAGAAATGGCAGCGAAACAAAGTGGGTAGCACCTCTCTAGTCACCTCACAGCAAGAAGGGCCTAGGTTTGATTCCCAGGTGGGGCGTCCAGGGTCCTGCCCTCAGGACGCTGCCCACAGGACGCTGCTCTCAGACCACTGCCCACAGGATGCTGCCCACAGGACACTGCCCACAGGATGCTGCCCTCAGGCCACTGCCCACAGGACACTGCCCTCAGGATGCTGCCCACAGGACACTGCTCTCAGGCCACTGCCCACAGGATGCTGCCCACAGGATGCTGCCCTCAGGCCACTGCCCACAGGACGCTGTCCACTGCTGGCTGGATAGTTTTGGTTGGTTTGGTTGGTGGGGAGGGGCTGTGTGCTGAACTCACTCTCAAGAAGGAGAAATGGCAGCGAAACGAAGTGGGTAGCACCTCTCTAGTCACCTCACAGCAAGAAGGGCCTAGGTTTGATTCCCAGGTGGGGCGTCCAGGGTCCTTTCTGTGTGGAAGACCCCCCTAGGTGTGAGCGTAACTGCCCAGTGATGGACTGGCGGCCTGTCCAGGGTATTTTCTGCTCTCCACCCAGTGAGCGCTAGGATAGGCTCCTCCACGCTAGTCGCCTCACAGCAAGAAGGGCCTGGGTTTGAATCCCAACTGGGCTGCCCGGAGTCCTTTCTGTGTGGAGGACACCCCTAGGTGTGAGCGTAACTGCCCAGTGATGGACCGGCGGCCTGTCCAGGGTGTTTCCTGCTCTCCACCCAGTAAGTGCTGGCATAGCCCCCCCCCCATGACCCGAAAGGATAAAGTGGCTTAGAAGATGAGTGAGTGAGTGAGTTGGGAATGGGCCTCCTGCATGTGGTGGCAGTATGAGGGGTGATAAGGACCAGAACTTGGCCTGGGGTTCTCCAGAATCGTTCTCCAGAATCGCATACTGCACCTTTAATACAAGTTACTCATTGTCAGAGCGTATTTCTGAGAAGATCAGATATGAACTAATCAGCTCACAAAGATCTAAACATCCAAGTTTGCTAGTCCAGTGTCGTTAGCCTTTGCAATGCCAGTCCATGAATTTTGGGGGGCGGAGCTTCTTCTGTAGAAGCACTGAAGGGAGGGGTGTGTTTGTTATGCTGTTGAGTTCCAACATCAAAAATCGTTCTCCAGAATCGCATACTGCACCTTTAATCCAAGCCCTCCTTTTCTGTTCCTCACTTCCTCTGAGCGCCTTCTTCGGCCTCTTCGCAGCCGTGATGTCCGTGCTCGGAATACCAAGCTAACTTCTTCCTATAGCTAGAGGCCTGGGGAGAGGTCTGGATCTCGTCTCTCCAATGTTACGTAGCGCTATAGCAGGCATAAGGGTGGTCTATGACTTTTGCACGGTGCTGTATACGACGACTAGCCTAGCCCACTGCCGTGAACCCTGTACACCCTGTTCAGTGGTCTCAACTGCATTGCTGTGCAGCAGTTGACAGACCCTCCGCATCAGATGGGAACCCCCGCATACATAGCACACACACACAGAGCGAGTCTGCTGGACTGCGTATGTTCTCCGCTCTGCTAGCGAGCCGTCGCCTTGATTCATGTGTCTTTTCATCAGAGCGTGGAGAAGTGCTGAGGTAGGAGAGCGGCCGGACTGGTGTGGGGTTGTGCAGTGCTGGTTAGAGCAGCAGACCTGCACTGCAGCACTGCTCTGCTCTCCGCTGATCCTCCACTCATCAGAGTACACCAGGACATACGACTGCAGCAGGAGGAGTGTGAGTGTGGGTGGGTTTTTAACACCTTGCGGGGACGCGATGAAAGGACTGTTCTTTCGTCCACCACAAACTGCAGCTTTCATGGGCCGGGCCATGGGGAGGCCTGTCTCTGGGGTTCCCACGAGCTGCCTGTTACTTAAAGGGGAATTCCACCAATGTTTCCAAAACTCGGCATTAAATTAAATGATGGAAATGAAATTCCGATGCAACTGTCCACAGTGGTGGCGATAGCTACCTCCACAAGGTCTGACCTCTACAAGGTCCCCTCACAGACCCCTGGTTCCCATCACCACCAGTGCCAAGAGAGTCAGGATGTTTCCCTACAGTGAACCGTTCACGTCACACCACTCGGAGTCTTTAGCTGTCCTGCTGCTCAGATGGTTCTCCTGGTGAAACCAACTCAGTAACCGGTGGCACGGTGGCGCAGTGGGTAGCACCTCTCTAGTCGGCTCACAGCAAGAAGGGCCTGGGTTTGAATCCCAGCTGGGGCGTCCAGGGTCCTTTCAGTGTGGAGGACCCCCCTAGGTGTGAACATGCCTGCCCAGTGATGGACTGGCAGCCTGTCCAGGGTGTTTCCCGCTCTCTACCCAGTAAGCGCTGGCATAGCCCCCCCTGTGACCCAGAAGGATAAAGTGGTTTAGAAGATGAGTGAGTTGGTCAAGGGGGTGGCATGGTGGCGCAGGGGGTAGCACCGATCTAGTCACCTCAGAGCAAGAAGGGCCCAGGTTTGATTCCCAGCTGGGGTGCCCGGAGTCCTTTCTGTGTGGAGGACCCCCCTAGATGTGAGCATGC
>JAVGWN010000275.1:10000-14887 GCA_034552555.1 Semaprochilodus insignis
ACACACACAGCAACATACAAACACACTACACATGCACAGCAACACAACATAACACACTACAGCACATGCACAGTAACACAACATACAGTAACATACAAACACACTACAGCACATGCACAGTAACACAACATACGGTAACATACAAACACACTACACATGCACAGTAACATACAAACACACTACACATGCATAGTAACACAAAATACAAACACTACAGCACATGCACAGTAACACAACATACAGTAACATACAAACACACTACACATGCACAGTAACACAACACACACAGCAACATACAAACACACTACACATGCACAGTAACACAAAATACAAACACTACAGCACATGCAAAGTAACACAACACACACTGTAACACAACACACACACACACACACACACACACTACAACATACATACAGTAACACAGTAACACAACACACATTACGACAGCCACAGAGAACACAAAATAAACACATACACAGAAACAGAACACACACACCTAAAACAATATGTCATACTCATAAATCTATACAACGATATGCACACAGTAACACAAACCTGTACAACTCAAATATTCCAAAATTCAGTTCCCCTTTATTAATAAAACACTTTAATAACCACAATAAACAACACAGCACACAGCACATACAATAACACACAAATACACAATACAGCACACAGCACACATACAATAATACACAAATACACAATACAGCACACAGCGCACATACAATAACACACAAATACACAATACAGCACACAGCGCATACAATAACACAAAAATACACAATACAGCACACAGCGCACACAATAACACACAAATACACAATACAGCACACAGCGCGCATACAATAACACACAAATACACAATACAGCACACAGCACACATACAATAACACACAAATACACAATACAGCACACAGCACACACAATAACACACAAATACACAATACAGCACACAGCGCATACAATAACACACAAATACACAATACAGCACACAGGGCACATACAATAACACACAAATACACAATACAGCACACAGCGCACACAATAACACACAAATACACAATACAGCACACAGCGCACACAATAACACACAAATACACAATACAGCACACAGCACACATACAGCGTTACAGCGTGGGAGAAAAACAATACAGCCATGAATTTACCCATTTCATTTAGAGTCAATGACTCTCTCTCTCTCTCTCTCTGATACACACACACACACACACACACAATCCTTTAATGTACTGCCTTTGCAAACAATGGCTGTACAAGGCAATCTTTCTCGCTCTCTGTCTGCTGGTGTGGGGGAGGAGAGAGAGAGCATGTGGAGCTATAAGGAGTAACTTACTGAAGAACTGCAATGCAGAGAGGAAAAGAGAGCGAGAAAGAGAAAGAGAGGAAAGAAAGACAGAGAGAAGCTGGGAGAAAAAGGAGAGAAGGCCAAACAGAGGAAAGAAAGAAGAGACTGAAAGAAAGAGGAAACAGAAAGAGACATAGAAAGAAGTGAGAGAGAGAGAGAGAGAGAGAGAACAGAGTGGGAGAGAGGAAAGAGAGAGAGAGAGAAACTGAATGATATTAATTAAAGCAACTGCACTCATTCACCTCTCAGCAACCCCTCCAATGTGCTTACACATCCAATGTACTCTCTCTCTCTCACACACACTCTCACCTTCAAAACACCCTGAAGTTATTCCCAGTTACATCTCCCTCTCTTTCTCTCTCTTCCTTTCTGCCTTTCACTCTCACTCATTCGTTAACTCCTGCTGAATGGGAGAATGTGAACATTTCCCATGATTCCCTAGCGAACAAACCATGCTGGCACCTTTTCCCCATTCCATTTCAAAAAGTGTTCTAGAAAGTTCTGGGTGTTTAGCACTAGCTAACCCGAACACCTGAGGTAATATATTAGGGGATGTAATGTTCTAGAAAGTTCTGGGTGTTTAGCACTAGCTAACCCTAACAGCTGAGGTAATATATTAGGGGATGTAATGTTCTAGAAAGTTCTGGGTGTTAAGCACTAGCTAACTCGAACACCTGAGGTAATATATTAGGGGATGTAATGTTCTAGAAAGTTCTGGGTGCTTAGCACTAGGTAACCCTAACAGATGAGGTAATATATTAGCGGATGTAATGTTCTAGAAAGTTCTGGGTGTTTAGCACTAGCTAACCCTAACAGATGAGGTAATATATTAGCGGATGTAATGTTCTAGAAAGTTCTGGGTGTTTAGCACTAGGTAACCCTAACAGATGAGGTAATATATTAGTGGATATAATGTTCTAGAAAGTTCTGGGTGTTAAGCACTAGCTAACTCGAACACCTGAGGTAATATATTAGCGGATGTAATGTTCTAGAAAGTTCTGGGTGTTTAGCACTAGGTAACCCTAACAGATGAGGTAATATATTAGCGGATGTAATGTTCTAGGAAGTTCTGGGTGTTTAGCACTATAACCCTAACAGCTGAGGTAATATATTAACGGATGTAATGTTCTAGGAAGTTCTGGGTGTTTAGCACTAGCTAACCCTAACAGCTGAGGTAATATATTAGCGGATATAATGTTCTAGAAAGTTCTTGGTGTTTAGCACTATAACCCTAACAGCTGAGGTAATATATTAACAGTGATATAATGTTCTAGAAAGTTCTTGCCGTTTAGCCGTCTAGCTAAATGTGATGATCCGAGCCTGCCTAAACACTGAGCCGGATCTTCTTTATTTTAGCTTATGTGTGCGGTGCTACTATCCAAAGATATATGGCGTGGTTTACAAACCAGCCCCGTTCGATTACACCTGTATGTTATTTACATCCATCATTATGTTTTTCCCAATTATTGGAATTCTTCACCCTTAGGAACAGCATGATTATCAGCGGATTTTGTATTGTTTATATTGTGTTAAAACTGGGACTCGTCCCATTCCTAGTACATTCTCCTCTGACCACTGGTCACTTAGTATATGCTAATTAATTACTTTCCTGATTATTGGTGAGAACGTATCTCACGGTGTCCAAAACAAAAGGGTGCAGATGCTGAAGAAGAGCTGGACCTCATGAGTATGACATCATCATGGACGGAAAGAGGCAGAGAGACGCAAATGCATCTGCACTGCCACCTGGTGGTGGAATTTCATAGGTAAGTGGAGCTGAATCACTGTACTGGCAAATTCATCACACAAACACTGAGCACACTTCTTTGTAGACAAGTGGATCTCACTTAGTTACAGCCATGCAGATGTAATAATAATAATAATAATAATAATAATAATAATAATAATAATAATTATTATTATTATTATTATTATTAACTGAATGCTGAAGTTTATATCCCTAGAATTCAACAAGCTGGCCAGAGTCGGCTCCCCTTCCTACATCAAGCAGGGACCATAGCAGAGCCGTCAGAGTCACTAGCATTATGTGGAAGCTAAGAGCTAATCATGCTCCGTTGTTGGCTGAACCTGAGTGGACACGAGTTATTGTTCATGACAACGTCCAGCTACACTCGGCAAGAACCTGTATGTGTGTGCTGACCACTTTGTGTGTGACACAAAGCTGAAGTCGGCTTCTTATTCTAAATGCCAAGAACTTTCTAGAACATCTCTTTTAGTACTTCAGCTGTTAGCATTAGCTAGTGCTAAACACCCAGAACTTTCTAGAACATTACATGTTCTTGGCAGTTGGCACTTCTTAACGCTAATACCTAACATGACATATATTAACAGAGAGATTTTGGTGTTTGGCACTAGCTAACGCTAACAGCTAAGGCAATATATTAACAGAGATGTAATGGTCTAGAAGTTATTGGTGTTTAGCACTAGCTAATGCTAACAGCTAAGGGAATATATTAACAATGATGTAATGTTCTAGAGGTTCTTGGTGTTTAGCACTAGCTAACGCTAACAGCTAAGGGAATATATTCACAGAGATGGAATGTTCTAGAGGTTCTTGGTGTTACTTAGGATCCACAGTCCTATTAACGCTATCAGTCTGCTGAATGTCTGATCAACAGGTGACTAAGTCGAGAGTAAAATTAATGATAATCAATAAAGTGAATAATTCCCATAGAAAAATCCCATATTATGGAAAACCGAATGAGACAAACTACAGCTAGTGTTTCAGTGGACGCATGTGTGCAGGACAGAATCGGACTATCAGCTCTCAATTCAAGTGCATGTTATTAATGTCCATCTCTGATTAGCTACGGTTTATATTCCACCTTTCCTTCCAAGAGAACTTGACCCCAAGTTGGACGACAGGGTTATAGCACGGCATCCCAGTGTCCCATCAGACCAGTCCCAGAAATAAGGGGCCTTATATAAAGGCTGCAGAAATAAAGACTACATAAATACACTTTGCCGCCGGGTGTTGGATTTCCAAAAAACCCAGTATCATTCAGGGTGCCTGCTTTAAAATGCCTCCCTCTGTGGCTAAATCCCGAATGGCTCCCGCTTATACATATAGTGAACTGTTTGGATATAGAAGTTCTTGTTCAAAGTAGGCTCTAGTACCCTGTTGGGCCACCTCAACCCTGGATACACGTTCAGATCCGGCTGGGCATGGAGCCATTCAGGTTCCTTATGGCATCCTCCGGCACATTTGCCCATAGTTGTTGCAGCTGGGCCTGCAGATCCTGCACACTCATAGGTTGCCGAAGCTGGCGTCCCAGCTGGTCCCATAATAAATGCTCGATTGGCGGTAAATTGGGGGACCGAGCAGGCCAAGGAGGTGGTGCAATCTGGCGGAGACATTCCTGAGGAAGCCTTGATGAGCGTTATCCTGCTTCCAATGCCATGAAAGGCGACACATGTGTCCGGAGTATGTCCTGCACATATCGCTGAGACGTTGGTGCCCCTTGTATCCCTACTAGGGGTAACCAGCTATCGTATGC
>JAVGWN010000276.1:0-14886 GCA_034552555.1 Semaprochilodus insignis
TTTTTTGTCTGTCTGTCTGTCTTTCTGTTAGTTTGTCTGTCTGCTTGTTTGTTTGTGTTTGTCTGTTTGCTCCAGCTGCTCCTTAAACCTTCGTTATGGCTGAAGGAATTGGTCCCAGAGACAGTTATGGAGAGCAGAACAGCAGTGAGGTACACAGGCAGGACACTGTAACGGACAGCTCTGTGCTGTGAAGGCTCTGTCATCACGTCTCGTTGGTGTGTGTTCTGACGTTGGCCTGTGTGATAACAGACACTCTGTCTGACCTGTGAAGAAGCAGGTGGACACGCTGGTCTTTAAAGCACTCACATTTATTGGCCTCCTCTATGCACATGTAGTCAGGAAAGATGTACATCAGGGTACATAAAAACCTCCACACAGGTACTAAAATAAATACAGACTCAAAAAATATACAGAGGCTGGGAATCATGTAAACTTCCAAAATCAGTCTGTACAAAAGAAACAGCACTGCAGCGTTTAAAAAGGTCCTATTTACAAATCTGTACACAGATACAAAAGAGAAGAGTGAGGCGCAGCTCGTACCACTGCAGCTCCCGGTGTCACCGTCACCCACACAGCTCACTCTGCAGATCTCAGGAGCAGGTTCCTTAACTGGGATCGTGTTTGTGTAGAACCCTCTATAAATAGTTTAAGGTACAGCAAAATAAGAACAAACAAACTTCACATAGTCCACCATATCAGTGCAATGCCAAGGCTACGCTAGCTGGAATGATCGTGTACAGAACTGCACCGGCAGTGAGCCACTGAGGAACAGTTAATCATCTGCTGCTTCTTCAGTGTAGACCATCAGTAAAGCAGCTCTCCTGGTCTCCTGGTCGTCGTGCCAGACACGCCTTGTTCCCTTTGCAGTGCGTGCCCGCTCTAGCGTTTGGGGTTTAAGATCAGAGCCGAGAAAAGGGCTGGTGAGGAAACCAGCGCTCGTGCAGTATATCAGCATATCAGCAGAGTTAACACAGTAACTCTGGTCAGATGACTCACTGTGGTTCATTATCTAGTTCCAAACAACAAAACACCTCCTCTACCAGGACATTAGAGGTGGTACCATACCACTTCACACCAACACTGATACTC
Source organism: Semaprochilodus insignis (assembly GCA_034552555.1). Classification (NCBI taxonomy): domain Eukaryota; kingdom Metazoa; phylum Chordata; class Actinopteri; order Characiformes; family Prochilodontidae; genus Semaprochilodus; species Semaprochilodus insignis. The sequence goes on from JAVGWN010000276.1 coordinate 1,090, forward strand.
AATGTCAGGGTTTCAATATCAGTGTCAGCCTTTAGTCAACGGTTCAGTATTGGTATCAGTACTGGCCGATACCAGAGTGTCAATATCAATATCGGCTGATGTTCAGCGGTTCAATATTGGTATCAGCACTGGCCGATACTTTAGTGTCACAATCAATCTTGGCCGATATCCAACATTTCAATATTCCTATTTGTATTGGCCAATACCTAACTTTCAATATCAATATCAGAACTGCCCAGTATATATGAGTATATGAGTATTGGCTGATATTCAGCGTTTCAATATTGGTATCAGTACTGGCCAATACTCAAGGTTTATTTATTGATATGAATTTTGGGTGATATCTAGAGTTTCAATATTGACATCAGTCCTGGACGATCCCAGAGTGTCAATATCAATATCGGCTGATATTCAGCATTTCAATATTGCTGTTTGTATCGGCCAGTGCTCGAGGTTTAAATATTGGAATCAGAATTGGCCAGTAAGTTTCAATATCAGTATGAGTATTGGCCAATACTCAGGGCTTCAATACTGGTATCAGTGACGGCCGATACGTAAGCGTGAATACTGTTATCGGCTGATACTGAAATGTGGAGTATCGTCTGAAACTGGGTCTGGATACTGAAACGCTGAAAATGGGCTGATATTGGTACCGATACTGTACCATCGAGACTGATATGCATATGGATTTTTGTAAACTTCAGTATCAGCCGATTTTGATATCAATATTGAAACCTTGAGTAGAGGCCAATACAAATCGATATCCGATATTGATATTGAAGGTTTGAGTATCAGATGACTGATATCGATACGGACACATTGAGGATCAGCTGAGACTGATATTGAAATGCTGAGCATCAGTCGATATCAACACTGAAACGTCCAGATATCGGCCAATATTCATATTGATATTGAGACCTTCGGTATCAGCGGATACTGATGTCAATGTTGATCAGAACTGGGCCAATAGAAATGACTGCAAGTTGTTCAGTTCTATGTAGCATTGTAATAAGTCAGTTGGTACCACAGAAGTATCTCAATATTCATCTCTAGCGACGTGTCAGCTTGCTTACACACATCATAACAAAGCATGTCATATGAGCAGCGGTGCCAGTACTTTAGCCTAAGGCTGTACCAGTAAAGCCCCGACGTAGACCTTAGTCTGAATATATAACTCTCTGTTTATTTCTTTTTATTCCTCTTTTATTTCATTAGCTCGGTTTTAAACCACGTCCCTGTAGCCGTAGCGACGTAATGAGTTCAGCTTGATACGCCTGGTTAGCAGCTTTAGCTAAATCTGAGCGAAAACACCATCATGGCCGCTCCAGAAAGCAAACGAGGACCCAACCAGGCACTAGCCAGGGGCTAACGGGACCATACGAACGCTAGCTTATAGCTTCATTACTGTACCAGTACTGCACCAGTGTTACTCCAACAAAGCTTAATCATCCGAGGATGAACTGTGTTAACGTCAATAAAATCTGCCCCACCTGAACGTCTCATAGCATAGCAGTGTCTCTATAACCGCTAATCGGGTTCTTTGTTGGGGTTAGTACCGACATGAACATGGGACCCGAGCTTTTAGGTTTAGGTGTACTTTGCACAGTTGAAGACGCCTTAAAATCACAGTCCTAAATAAAAACGAAGCTCCTAACAACTCAACACGGCCTAAACGTTCCTGTTACGACACCCAGAGAAACCTACACTACAGACTTGCTTGATCTCTCAGTCAGACATGACTTTGCTCCATGGTTCTGTACCACCCCTACCCTCGCTGCTTTTGAGCCACCTTAAGGGGGAATTTCTTTTTGAGCCTGCACGTGTGACGTTAAGATGTAAAACACTTCTGAAGCTTTAGAACGAAATGGCTCACAGTGGTGGTGAATGGAACCAGACGTCCACCCTCTAAAAGCTCCCTCACATGAACATTATGATACGAAGTGGCTATAAATACGCCACCTGATGTCCAAGACGCTGTTTATGAAAGTTTTTAGCCTAAAACTATTTTTTAAACACCATTCATGGTGGAGGGATACATGAAGGGCGCTGTGAGGCAAAATAGTCCCCCAAAGAAAACGTATTATTTCCACATTTTCCAACATTTTATCATCATTGACGTTCTAGACAACAAAAAAATTACCACCAAAATATCATTTCTGCGTACATATGGAGCATCTATAAGGATGTGGTCTAATCTGGTGTGATACTATCAAGGGAGCACCGGATACTATCGGGTGACCGCCAGATGCTTTCAGGTGAGCAGTGGATACTATGTGGTGAGCACTTGACAATATTAGGTGAGCACCTGATACTATTAGGTGAGCATCAGAGAGTATGTGTTGAGCACTGGGCACCATCAGGTGAGCAAAAGATATTATCGCAGGAGCACCTGATAATATCAGGTGGCCACTAGATGCTGTCAGTTGAGCCGCAGATATTTAGGTGAGTAGTAGTAGATACTATGTGGTGCGCACCAAATATTATGTGAGATCCTATCAGATGAGCACCAGATACTATCAGTTGAGCCGCAGATACTCAGGTGAGTAGTAGTAGATACTATGTGGCGGCACACAGGCCAGTATCAGCTGAGCACCAGATATAGTTGAATAAATACACCGCATCTGATATTTGCCTCATAGTTTTAGGTCCGCACCACATAGCATCTGGTCGGAACCAAATTACCCCAAAAATGTACCATGTCCTTCCAGGTGTGTCGGGTCTTATCAGTTAGCAATCGATTCCTGGTGGAGGGATACATGCTGAGGCAAAATAGTCCCCAAAGAAAGCGTATTATTTCCAGGTTATCCAGATTTTTCCCATCATCAACATTCCATATAACACTCAGGAGACACGTGTAGGTTCACTGGTGGTTCTAGATAGTAAATTAAGTGTCTATATGTGTGTTGTAGACATGGAGACCCCTGGTTCCCATCACCACCACCACTGTACAGAACATCTGAACCACCTCACACCAAACCCTCTCTCAATCACTCTGTTCACACCTCAAACACTCAGTTGTGCAGAAATCATGTGAAATTCCCCCTTAAAAAGGCATTTCTCCTTCCTCTGAAACATGCCGCTTCAGCTACTTCCGAACCGTCCTCCTCGCCTTCTCAACTTCCATGCCCAGATCAGAATTCCCGTCCCTGCGCCTGACCACTCGCCACACTGTCCTTTAACGCCTGACGTAAAATGTAACCCTTCAACACTTGTTTAAACGTCGCTCCACTCGCAGTCTGCTGCTTTCGTTTTGTTGCTTCTTGCTGTTTTGTGTTATCTGTTCTATCCCGTCCCGGAATGCCTAAAGAAACGATGGATTTACAATGAAGTACACAAAGCAATGTCACAGTCACCCCACATACAAGACCAGTTCAGGCGAACGGGGACCGACACCGACATTTTATAGTAACCTGCCACCGCTGTGTCCGGATATGTAATGCATGCAGTTCATTCGGTGGCCACTAGAGGGAAACAGAGGACCAAAACATCATCATCACATCAAAACACGCTGGTGTAAAACAAGGCCGTGTATCTTTTTATAGTTTTATATTGTTTTTAGTTTTGGATTGTTTCCACACAGTGTCTGTCCCGACGTGAGGTCAGTTAAAAAAAGATTCGGTATCCCAGTGATCAAATTCCTGGTAATTTTGATCAAATTTGTATCAAATTTTATACAATTTTTATTCAATTGTATCACAAATTCATATTAATGTGCTTCACAGCTTACTTGGTTGCATGTGGGATTGTTTGATCATTTCGAAAGTACTTGCTCACTAATCTTGAAGGAATTGAAAATTGAAAAAAATGTTATGAAGAGTTGCCTGTAGCATTGAAAGTGAAAAATAAGTTCCTTTATTAAAGAACATCTACAGATTTTAATGCACAATCGCTGCTTATTTTACTGAATTTAATATATTGCGGAAAAAGTTAAACATAAAATGTGTGCAAAAGTTAGGCCACATTTATATTTCAAGCTACTGTATATAGCAAATTTTCAATATTTCAATAAATTAAACTGAAATTGTGCACTAAAATGATCAGAAAGTGTAAATCCCCCTGTAGAGAGCGAGTTATTTTCTGCATTATTTTCTGCTTTAAATTTGCTTAATAAAACCTTTTTTTTTTCCTTTATTGAATTTTACTATAAAATTCATATTTTGTGTATTTTTTATCATATTTTATCACAAATTTATATTGAAATTTATGATTGTTTCACAAGATTATTTTGTTCCACTTGGGCTCGTTTGACAGTTCAAAAAGAACCGGCACACTTCTGAAGGAATCTGGAAGGAATTTTTTAAGAATTGTAAAAATTTGTTAAAAGTTGTCTAAAGCTTGTTTAAACAGTTTAGTTGACTTTCCAAGTGAAAATAAGTTCCTTTATACAAAACATCTACAGATCTGAATGCACAATCGCTGCTTATTTACTCAATTTCATATATTGTGGAAAAACTAAAACATTAAATGTGTGCAAAAGTTATGACATATTTTGTATTATAAAGCAAATTTTCAAAATTCCAATAAATTAAACTGAAATTGTGCACCACAATGTTCAGAAAGTGTTAATCTCCCTGTAGAGAACAAGTTAGCTTATTTCCACAGAACGTTTTCAACAGAACACGTCACCAGGGTTGTTCAAACCTTTGCATACTTTTGTATATGGTCATATAAGAATGCATGGCCAAATAACTTGTGTATGCAAAAGAGAGAGGGGCTGGGCTTAATTGGTCAAATGTAATCCGACTGTTTTCTTATGAAACGAAAAACACAATTTGTTAATTGAAAAAAAAAAATTAAAACGACAAAATTTTAAATTTCATCATTTCAAAACGTGAAATGGCCTCCTTTCACAGTTTTCCTCAGTTTGCAATTCAATTTATTAAAAATACATTTGAGCTGCATTTTAATATGACCACTTCAGTTCGCTACTGTTGCATAATTCTTTCAGGTCCGTTTGCATTGCAGGGAAGAATTAATATTTAAAGGATAAACTTCACAGCTGTGTCTTAATAAGTTCAGAAAAAGTCCAGAAAAATCCAAGTAAAAATCGCTCTCTACTACTGCTTAATAAATTAAGCCTATTTTTTATTTTTTTATTTTTTTGAGTTAATAAATTATTTTCTGTTTTAAATTCACTTAATATAGACTTTTTTGTTTTTCTTGATCTTTTCATAGCATTTTTCCTATAAAACTCTCATTTTGTCATTTTGGTTAGAAATTTCAGGAAGTGCAAAACAGTAATAGGAAAAACCTACGTAGCAGAACGTCCAGCCAAACAATCGTGAATAGCTAACTGGTCATCTGAGACCATTTTATCTGAGTAATAAAATTTAATATTTGATATTTGTTGAGTAAGCTGACTCATCATTGCTACAACAAACATTGTAAAAGGCCACTTTTTGATTGTCCTAAATTTTTTCTCTCATGGACATGGACCATAAATTCTGGCCATACAATATTATGCTCATTTTTCTGCGACTGAGCAAATCTACAATAAAGACTGCTGTGCTTTTGTACAGCAAGTGATGTACTGCATATGCCTGTAAGATGACTGTATGATATTTCAACACCAAACTTTGATAAAGAATTGCTAAAGTCAGTTAGCGCATGTGCTATGTTCCAGAAACCTAAGCAAAGTCCCAGACGTGCATAAGATTCGAGTGAGTGAAACGAATACGATGGAAGTGTTACATTAGAAATGACACGAAATCTCTCGGCACACTTCCGTTCTTCCCTCAGGGCTACAAAAGGGTATAAACTCGGCACAAGACTCAAAAATATGTAAGTGGCTTCTAAAGAGTTCGTTTGTGTTCTTGATTAGTGGCTGATGGTCGAAGGTGCTATTTCCTCATGTTTGATTCTTAAGAGGAACGGTCGTCGTGCGGACTCCCATCGGAGTTTTCCGTTTCTCCCTCTGAAATCGCTTGCATGGGCGCCATGTACAGGCGACTGCGTGTGCTGTACCGACTGCTGTTCGCAGCTGGCGGTATCCTTGAGCGGCCTGGTCTGGAAGAGCCAGTGGGAAAAGCTTTAGTGGTGAAGCCCTCCACGTTGACTTTTGGGAAGGGGCTTGGGAAATGCTCCGGGGTTCCCTCGGGAGACTGCAGCTGCGAAGGTGAGGGGAACTCCTCGGGCTGTTTGGAGCCCTCTGCAAGAGAGTCGCTGAAGCTTTTGGATGCGATGGGACTCTTAAGAATCTCCGTGGCAGACATGCGGTAGCTGGAATCAGAGCGACTTCCCTTCTTCAGGAGCAGCAGTTTGAATTCCTCGTTGGAGGTACTGGACTTTTTGGCACTCCTGTAAATCGGTCCTGGGAGCGCCCGCAGGGAGCTTGTTGGAGTCGTTGGAGTGACAGGGGTGCTGGGAGAGGTCGAGGGACTGGTAGCTGCGCTCAGGCGACCCCTCGTCGTCACGTCTCCAGAGTCCTTTCTGCCGAGGACTTTTCTTTTCGACCTTGAATGACGAAGGGTTTTGATGTTAGGGTGTAAATCTGCTACTGTTCAATAAGACATTGACTTTACATGCTTTACTGAGGACAAGAAAACAGGTAAGCTCACCTGTGAATCATGGCAAAGAGGTCCTCTGTTGTGCGGGTCTTACTAGGAGAAAGGAAAACGCTGTCCTCGTCCGTCTGAGGGGAGACTGTTGGATCACTTGGCGTGGATTCTGCAAGGTATGTCATCTGGATTTTAATGCATTCAAGCAACAAAACATGGCACTAACCCATATGGAGTTGCCACAGTCCCCACCGCCACCCCCTTGTCCTCCCGATGCCCCGATCCTATTTCAGGTCCTAATTTCAGTCCTATATGTCCCTCCAGCTACAGGCAGAAGCCACCCACAACTCCAGCCCAAGTTCCCCCGAGTTCCCCCCCACCATGTCCCTCAATCAGTCTTCCCGCATACTACTACCATAATGTTGAAGGCACCGGTCCGAACTCTCAAACACTCAACCCAACGAAGATGCTGTCTATGAAATATCGGGCCGTCCCCAGACTGGACATTTGACCAGGACATTTGGATGAATGCAGCCAGTGACTAACCTTTGCTGAAGTAGCCCTCTGTGTCTGGCGTCGACCCTTCCTCCATGTTGTCCTGTGAGGCACTTCTGGCTGGAACACCTGATGTCAGTGATTCCTCTGCTGGAATACTGGCATCGCTGGCTGGATTAATTTGCAATGATTCCAGTGATGATGGATTCATAAAATCAGGCACTTTGTCAAGACTCTCAGAAGTCTTCACGATACCATGATGATCGGATGGGGACTCTCCTGTGCTCTCCTCTGTTGCCTCAGATCTCCCAGGTCGGCCCTTCCCGGCTTCTTCTAAACTGTTCTGAGGGGAGAGCTCCTTTAAAGTCCTGGCCTCTTGCTCAGAAGGAACCTTCTGGTCCACTATGTTCTCTGATAGGTCATCTTGGCTCCCCTCTCCAGAAGCTGTACTGAAAGCAGCCATGCTCAAAAGATGGGCTGGGGCTAACCTGTCATATCGGTTTCTAGCGCTAAGATGGCTCGCCAGACTCCCAGCAGCTGGCCTGTCTGAAAGAGTGGGCAGGGTTTCACAGTTGTCCTTAGAGGAGGTTTCAGCGGTGAGGGGTCTGTAGGGTGGAGGCTTCCTGGTTTCATGGGGTTTACTACTGGTGGGTTCCGTGAAAGTAGTTACAGTGGGGCACTTGGGTCTGGTGGAAGCATCTGTGCAAGGCCGATCATGGTTTTCTTCGCCAGGTTTGCCAACCGAGCGAAGCTGCACTGAACGAAGCACCGTGGGGGTTATTAACAACGGACTAGTGCTGTCATGTTCAACTTTTGCAGCCGACGTAGCTCCAGCCTCAGCTTTTGCTGCTGTCGCCTTCTGTTTGTTCTTGTGGAGGATGTGCATGTGGTTCTTGTGGGTTGAAGGCTTGTTGACACTGTGAAGGCCACTTAGGTCGAGATGGGTAGGAGGTATGATGGGTAGCTCGAGGTCCCTTTTAGATGTGCGCTGTTGCAGCGAAGCGAGAGAGGACTTTCGCTCCGGGACTTTTGGTTTCCTCTTTCCACCAGTGGGGGACATGGGGTTAGGGTTGGGAAAGAAAGCAGAAGGCATAGAGGATGTTGGCGTCTCTGACTGGCTTGAGTAGCCACTGGAAGGGGATGCCAGCCCTACCAGCTTCTCTGGGGAGGGCAGTCGGAATTCATTTTCCCCCGACGGCAGTGAAGGAGTGGTGGCCCTGGAGCCAGACTGGGAGGTCTGTGACTCTGAGCTTTCCTGCGACTTTATGCATTCGATGACGGTTGTACCTGTAGCAGTGCTGGAGTTCGACAAGGACCGGTAGGGGTCGTTGGATTTCAAGTCATTCAGAAGCCAGAGGTCTGCATAGTCCGACTGCACGGCTCCCTCGTCCTTGAAGGAGTGTGTGTCTGCGGAGCCAAGAATAGCGACATCTGGAATCTCACTACATCTCGTCACTCCCCAGGCTTCCGCTGGCTCCTCACTCTCGAGCTGGTCAGAAGGGTCACTTGACCTCGACTGCAACAACTTCTCATTGGAAGACATTGGTAGGTGTTGCTCACCAGGTATCTTTGGTTCATTTGTTTCCAGAGCTGGTCCAGCATGGCTGCTGATTTTCTTCAAGGATGAACTACGTTTTGGTGGCGACGGCTTCACCTTTGGTTTCCGCAGAGAGAGACTGCATCTCCCAAGACTGTGACCTCGGTACTCTTCCTTTTGCTGGTCTACTGATGCATAGTTGTAGGTGAAACTTTTGCTACCTTTAAGACCACAGTCAAAGTGCATGGAGGTATAGTAGCCCTCAGCATCCACGGAGAAATGCGACACGGTGTCTGCCTTTTCGGAGGGAGGCTTATCTAGGCTCTCAAATGTGGCTATGCTAGCAAAACTGGGGCATTCTAGGCTGCCCTCCTCTTCCCTAGAGTGTCCAGGACTGAAGTCCTGGTGGCAGGATGTGCTGTGCCTATGCTGAGGATAACTCCACTCGCCTTCACTTGCAGTGCTGACTCCGGCATCGTCCAGCATGTCGGTTGCCGTGGAAGTAAAAGATCCCGTTCGGTGACCACGGAGACCTTGAACCCTGTCCCCGGAGTATGGATCAATAAGGAAGCCTGTAGGGTCTTCATTGGCATTAGGAGCAGCGTTCAGAGACAGCTCCGAGTCACAGTGTGAAGATCCAGTAAGTGGAGGTGAGGCTGCAGGAGGAATCGTCTCGGATGTCTGAGAAGGACACGTGGAGCTGCTGCCGCTCCAGTTGCCGCTGGAAGACTGATGGTCCTCCTTGTGATCCATCTGGCTGCTCAGCATACCGGCGTTGGAGTGGATGGGGCTGCTGAACGTGTCAGAGCTAGATGAAATCTCGCAACTCTCCATGTCAGCTTTGTGCGGCAGATGGGAACGACCTCTCTCCATCCACACGTGCTCTGGGCTCTCCGGGAGCTGCTTAAACTTCAAGCTCCCTAGCTGCCGTTCTGGCGGTACCTGGTCATCAGTGCTCTCTCCTTCGTCTTTCAGCATGCGGTCCCCCGCTACTGCGAGGAAGTCTTCGGTCTCAAACGGGGAAAGATCTTCTTCCTCTTCATCGTCTTCATCACTATCGTTGTGGCCTTCGTCAACCAACCGGCCACCTTCACGAGGCAGGCTACGGGAGCGCAAACGGGAGCCCACCGAGGCAGCGAACATTGTGTCGGAGCTTTCCGGCAGAGAGGAGATGTTTCCTGTGGAATGGGACAGTGGCACAGTCGCACACTGGCCCCTCTGAGCTCTGATTCGCCTACGTGAAGGTGCTGCTGCGACTATCAAGAGGTCATCTGTCTGGCAGCCAGAGTCCCTGGTGTTCAGACGGGAGAGTATGAGATCCTCCTGGCAAGCGTCAGGACTGGCATGCACTATCACTGTCCGTTCTCTAGCTACTGGGGACTCATCCGAGTCTGGAGAAAGAAGAGAGAACAACATTTGTAAATTGTGTACCGCGTACTCTCAAACATCCTGAAACTCCAAACGGAGCTCTGAGGCCTGAACAGCAAATCTGAAAGAATTCATCAGTCCACATTTCAAGTATGATGACCTTGACCATTCGATCAGAAACGTGCTGCTGCTTGTAAATGTTCAAATACTGGTTATATAGGCAACTTCTGAGCACAGCTGCTTATAGCTGTTTGACAGAGGGTATATGAGCTAATAACAGCCAGGATGTTGGCTAGTTTTTAACACTTATTAAAGACGTTATGAACTTCAGAACATGATTTTGATTGAGAAACGTAACTGTGGAAGCTTTTGTGGTACATGATGATAAGATGAAGTGGAATCCTTGGAAACCTTGACACACGGTGCCTAAAGAAACCTACATAGGTGACTCCACAAAGATGGCACAGTTCAACTTCTGCTATAAGCCGTCTGCGGATAACAGCATCGGGCATCGGTACATGAGATTTTAGCAAGATCTGCCAAAGATCACGATCACTGATTTACACTCATCATCAAAAGAAAAGCTGCAGGACTACATGCCCACAGACCGTTACGACGACTGTCCTTAACACCACGTCACCGTCACCAAAGACTGCAATGGTGTCGTGCCAGACTGTCATGGAGTGACTCAGAATGGCAGCGGGTCATCTTCAGTGACGAGTCCCACTTTTGTCTTGGTGGAGACGACCAACGAATCCGTGTGGAGGCACCGTGGTCAGCACCAAGATGAACGGTTTGTTGTCATGCCTCCACCTCCACCCCTACCGCACCATCTGCAGGAACTGTGTGAGGATATTCAAGCTGCATGGGATGGATTATCACAGGACCCCATTAGGAACCCCTACAGCTCCATGCCGAGACGGCTGGCATGTTGGGTTAGCAAACATGGCGGCCCGACTCCATACTGAGAGACAGACTTCTGTATGTGTAGCTCAATAAATATTGATCATATCAGTCTAAATTTATCATCAGTTATTGATCCTGGTGACCTTTATCTTCCTTCCCAACAGACCTGCAATCCCACACCTCCTTCTGGGTGCCGCTGTCCTTTGGAGGATGAGTGCTGCCACTGTGTAAAAGCAATGCAACTTCAGCAATGTGCACAGTACTGAAGTGAAGTAAATCCAAATGACACATGATTCCGTGCTGTTGAGGATCTGGATGACACAATACACATCACTGATTGTAATCAATAGCAGATCTTGCTAAACCACCATGTCTTATAAGCCGATCAAATTCTGGTCTATAGATTTTGCGTGCCATATTAGAGCGATGCGGCAAACGAGCCTGACCTACTGAACCACTTATCCAAAGCAGTAACCTCTGCTAACTTGACGAGCCATACATCCCTAACAGCCTGTAAAGCTAGAACTGCATGTGAAAACAAATTCCATTGACAGACTGAGAAAAAGAGAGGAAGATGGAAGTTGGTTTACGTGCCTAGGTCTGGCTGCACCCGTCTGGGAATGCCCGTGATGGTCTTCCGTCTCCTCAGCTTCCGTCTCCTCTGTAGCACGGACTGCGAATGGACTAGCGAGCAGCGCACACTGGCATCTCTGTCAAATCCGACCCCTGTGAAGAGCACCAGACGTCAGGAGCTGCTCCCTGCCAAACACTCGGATCCCTCCTGTTTCTCACACTCACAGAGGCCTTTAACTCTCACGGCTGACTGTATCACATGCCGTAAAGCACATTAATAATGAGGTGTATGAATCAGAGTCCAGTTGAAGAGATGGGTTTCAGCACAACACTGAATCAGACACAGTACACAATTCCATGCATGGGGAATGGAGTCACAGACCTATGGCACTAAACTGGATAAAGCCTGGAAGTACAGATAGATGCACTGGACCTGTACAGCTGCACATGAGGAGTAATACTCATTCATTCGTTTCCCATTGTGGGCATGTGGGATGTGCTAACAATGCTAATGATGAATGTGAGTTAGTAGGAGCTGGCTAGCTTTATGTCAAACAGAGGGACAGATCATGCTAACTCATCATGCTAACTCTTCTCGTTCATTGCTAGCATCTTGGGACGAAGTTTCCGTCTAAGCCCTCACTCCCGCACGGAGCAGATCAATTCGGCCTGCTCCTTTGTGATTTTAATGCAGCTAATTGGCATGCGTGGGGCAACGTCTCCAAGCTTTGCATTTCCTGGCACCAATTAGGTACCCAGGACAACCAGAAAGTCGTCGGGCCTTCATCGTGACTCGCTAACGTTATGCCTAGTTCTCAAGCGCTAATCATATTTGCATGATGTGCATGTTGTGTTGTTGATGCTACATGCTCATGATGCAACCAGTGTGATGCGTTTTAAGCTAGGCCTACTAAGCTCACCAGACAAATGACTGAACCGTACCTAACAGCATGTAACACCTCCACCAGCACCAACAACAGCTGGGACTGGATTTGGCATGTACTGGACAAGTTTCTGGATGTAGGCCACATCAATGTTCCTATACTCTAGTTCCACTAAAGAATTGCTCAGTTGGGCCAGATTTGGTACATGTCTTCCCGGGCACAATTCCGAGGAGAATTCCCTGTAGACTGGGATTTTATCCACTGCTGGTAGACCCGTACGACCGTACGCTTCCATACACCTGCAGATTTAGCTACTTCCTTCACACTATGGTCTTTGGCACGCCCGAATGCAGTCACTCCTTTTAGCCCATCATTAACATCTGCTTTGGAGCCATTTTCCACACATGGAACGAGACATTCACTGCACTGTAGCACCTCTTCCCAATCTATGGATCCCGTCACTCACACCCCGCAGGGATTTATGGCCCCATCATCCTCGTACAGCGCCATCTGCAGGAGCCTGGAGGTACTACGCCCTTAAACACGCAAGGGGACCAATCCTTGGTCCAGTGAGCTTATCTTTCTTTCTCCTGTCTTTCTCCTGGCATCACAAAACTTGGAATCTGAAGTAGCCTGATAAGTCGATATGTCTATCTGGGCACAAGCGTCCAGCGGGGTTAGCAAGTAGCTTTAACTCATTAGCCCATCTGAAGAGGCAGCCTCAGCTAGGAAAACCTCAGTTACTGATAACCAAGCATGCATTTGAAGGATCCCTCTGTGTGCTGCTAAATTGAAGGCTACCTGAGTATGAGTATTAGTCAGCATGCACATCCCTGTAGCTACTGACTATTAGCACGTCTACAGCTCCTTATCAAACATTCCAACTCCTTCATAAACTCTCTCTCTGGTGGTGGGATGGTCAGGGAGATGAAGGTATGAGTCTGAGAGGTATGAATTGATGGACACGTAAAAAGATAGCTCACTGAGAAAGGCTGAAATCGCTGAGGAAGGAGCAGCAATGGAGGCTTCCTCTGAAAACAATACACGCACAGTTCAGTGCACTTCCATGGAAGGCCTACGGATATCTCCATCTGAAAGGAGAACTGTGTCACGGTGCTCAAACAGAGCTATGATCGCCATTCCGGGCCCAGTCCTTTATTTGCTGGTGTAACGTTAAAGCATGTGATGGGATTGCTCAGGCTTCCTGTTCACTGACAGTCAGGAGAGTAGCCAGACCTTGGGGTGGGGTGGCCAGGGTAGAGCCTGGTGTTATCGGGGTGGCAAAAGAGCATCGGAACCGAAGCATTAGATCTGCATAAGTCACAAACCTGTGTTTATATACTCTGTTTTATGTGCATTAAATCATATTAATATTATTTTATTTTATTCATTATTATTCAGAAGCTCACCGGACCAAATAATGAGTCCCCTTGTGTGTTTAAGGTGGTAGTAACAACTGACGCTGCATGAGGATGATGGGGCTACAATAAACACCTGCCGGGTGTGAGTGACGGGATCCATAGATTGGGAAGAGGTG
>JAVGWN010000277.1:0-14877 GCA_034552555.1 Semaprochilodus insignis
GAAAGAGAGAGAGAGAGATAGTGATATGGAAAAAGAGAGAAGATGGAGGGAGAGAGAGAGAGAGAGAGAGACAGACTCTGAAGTGTGAGTCACTGGTTGACCTGCCTGACCTGCAGTGCTGAGGGAGGATGGAGGGCACAGTGAGCGGTTAATTCCATTACCCGTACTCCGAGTCTGCTCTTCCACCTCACGCATGCAGCACGCACACGCACACTTGTCTTCCAAGGACCCTGTTTTGGCTTCCAAGCTCATTGCTATGGCAACCCTGCTTTGACGCTGAATATGTAGGAAGGCAAAAAGCAGGGCTTCAGAGATTCTCACCGCAGTGTGCTTTAACTCGATTAGCCTCAAACGAGGGATCCTGCTCATGCGGAAACCTGGACTACAGGTCTGTAGATCAATCAAATGTGGTTAAGCTGCAGTAGACCGGACACACCAAGCGTAGCTGTTTGGTGTGTCAAGCGATGGTAAACACTGTTACAGTCCCTCCTGGGAAGGCTTCCCTCGTTCTCCTTTAGTGTGTTGGAGCTTTTAGTGCATGCAAAGGTTGTGCAGAGGTCTAAAACCTAAATACAGCTGCCTGGAATGCCGTGTTGGAATTCCAGCCCTTTTCTCCGTTACAAGGTGACATCATCTCGTAACACAGTCCTTACTGCCCACCTACTGGTGAGCTCGGCACACTCTCTCAACACGCAGAGAGCTAAACCAGTAAAACTGACCACTCTGTAATGTCCTGCCTCAGTGTAGTCTGCAGAGATGGAACTTGTTCTACCCGACTGTCAGGATCAGACTCTGGATCAAAATGATACAGCAGAACCAGCACCATTGTAAGAACAGACACAACAGTGTGGGGACCGGACTTTTAAGGTGACATAATAATACTTTTATACAGTCATGTCCATATGTATTTGGACAGTGATGCAGTGTTTGTAATTGTGCCTATTTGCAAGTTGCTCTTTGTAGTTGTTCATGGGGACTCTGCAGGTGTGATCCAAAGAGCTGTCAATGCGAGTGAAGACAGCGATCATAAAACAAAATTGTTCTAGCCCAAATCCCAAAATTCCCCATTTTCATCTGAGTTTAGTTGCACATATGCACTAGATGTAGGTCAACACATCAGCCAAAAGTAGGCAACTGGACCAGGTCTGTTTTGGAACATGTGGGCCACAGGAGTTTCTATGTTTGTGGGCCATTTTTGGCTCACACGCATTTTGCCGCTAGGCAGCACTGCCGTATCTGTGCCAGAAGTGGACCAGATCTGTTTTGGGACATATGGGCCAAATGCGTATTGTAAATATGTGGGCCACCTTTGGCTCACAGCAGATTGCCAGTGCCAACAGTGGTCCAGCAGTGCCATAGCTTTGCCAGATGTGGCCCACATCCGCATGCTGTCTGGGTATGGATAATCAAAGAATTCTTTCTGTGGGGAAGAAAAACCCAAACACAACATCTACTCAGGTCAAAAGCTGTCCAATCAGGAGAAGCCTTCATGAAAGTAAATACAGACGATTTACCTCCATATGCCAACCACAGGGAACACTCTGGAGTAGACAAGTCAGGTTAGACCTTGCATGCAGGCCCAGTTCTGGAATTCATTGGGCAGATGAAGCTGAAATTACCTTGTACCAGAAGAGTATGGAGGAAGGAAAGAAGGGCTCGTGATCTGAAGCAAATCACATCATCTGTGAAACGTGGTGGAGGTAGTATTAAGGCATGAGCATGAATGACTGCCAGTGGAACTGAGTCCGTGGTGTTTATAGGTGATGCGGTTCCTGATAGAAGTCTCAGGATGAACTCTGAAGTGTACAGAGCTGAACTTTCAGCTCAGATTCAGATAAAAACTGCTAAACTGTGCGTCACAGTACAGACCCAAACATGCTGCAAAAGCAACCCAAGAGCTTCTTAAGGGCAAGAACTGGAATGATCTTGAACGGTCGAGTCAGTCACCTGAACTCAACCCAACTGAGCATGCTTTACACTTACCGAAGACCAAACTGACAACAGAAAGACCCACAAACAAGCAGCAACTGACAGCGGCTACAGCAAAGACCTGGCCAAGCGTCTTAAGGGAGGACACATTGGGGATGTCAGTGGGTTCCAGAGTTCAGATGGTCATTGGCTGCTTTGTCCGGTTACTTTTGAGCCTGTGATAAATGGCTGTAATTCTTAAACAGTAAATGTGATATTATGGTTAAAGCCGAAGGTCTTCTTCTCAATCACGTCTTGATCTGCTACATTTCCAATCCTCGTGGTGGTGTACAGAGGCAACATTACATGGCCTTATCGTCCAAACACTTTTGGCCCTGACTGTGTGTGTGGTCATTTACCTGCATTTCTAATACAGTTCTAATGCATGCTTTGCTTTGAGTCTCCATCTGCAGGAGTGCGGACACACTAGAGCTGAACAGACCTGAATTCGGGGCCGTGATGTGTCGAGGTGGATCTATAGGAGGGAACATTAAACATTTATAGGCTTGGGCAGCACAGAGGGCAGATGCAGCTTCTCACAACTCAACCCCCCACCCCCCCAACCAAACCCCCTCTGATGCAGGCTTTGTGAATGTGGGATAGGAGCTAGAGGTGTTCGGTTACATCAGCCAGAAGGCCACTGTAAACATCCGCTGAATACAGCAAGATCCCCGCTACAGTCAGTGAAGATGATTAATCTGATAACTGCAGAAAATCAGGCCTCATCAGTAATCCGATCACCGTCCTTCATAATCAGTGCAGTAAATATAGACTGTCCTGTAATACAGAACATCAAAAACAGATTTGCATAACAGCTTCTAAACTTCAGTGAATCCTCAAAACTCTACAGAATAAAACTCTGCCATCTAAGCGAGCAGCAATCGTCCACCTCACCTTCAAGACTTCTCCTGCAGTGCTCGCACGTGAAATAAGGAGCCCACGGTTTGTCCTGACCCCTGACAGGCATGCTGAACTACGCTCTGTAGGCCTCACACCTCTTAGCAGATGCTTTCACGAGTACTGTTCCACTCTGGTCTTGATGAATCGGCCACAGGTGGAGCAGAATGCGTCTGCCAGATGCTGCAGCCTCTTGATGCCCTCTAAATTACCTGTAGCTCTGTATCCACTATCCACTCAGGTAACATGGAAGGTGTCCATGTCTGCTCCATGCAGGCTCTCCACTGGTGTCCCTCAGGTCTCTGTGCTGGGTGCTGTGATTCCGGATGACCAGTTATCGTTCTCAGCTCATATTGTGAACCTGACTTGGTCATGCAGATTCCTCCTCTACAACGTCCGGAGGATTCGACCCTTCCTCTCTCAGGAGGCCACCCAGCTGCTCGTCCAGTCTCTGGTCATTTCAAGGCTAGACTACTGCAACCCGCTCCTGGCTGGTCTTTCTCTGCGGGCCATCAGGCCCTTCAAGTGATCCAGAATGCAGCAGCTCGGCTCGTCTTCAGTCTTTCCAGGTTCAGTCATGTCACTCCACTGCTGCGCTCCCTTCACTGGCTTCCTGTAGCTGCTCACGTCAGAATTAAAACTCTAGGTATCAGTACTGGCCCTAGTTTGGGCAGCGTCTGAGCTCAAGGCAGCTTTTAGACTCTAACTTTCTTGTACTAGCTAGGAAACACTCTCTGACGGAACACTAAGCAACACTATCGCTCTGGATAAGAGCGTCTGCTGAATGCCTGAAATGTAAATCTAAATGTTCTGGAGAACGGAGAACTCTTGAGAACATCATTGTCCTGACCACAATAGCAACGTTTATGAGGACCAGATGCCCTTGTACATTTTAGGCCTGAGGAGTAAAGAAAACACGCTTAGAACCGGGGAACAAGAACAAAATACACATTTATGGTGTAGGTGTAATGGGAGATGGGATGGGATTATTAGGTGCATGTAAACACGCTCAATATCTCAGCAGGTCTGAGCACAGCGTGAGACCAGATCTCTACTAAACCTGAAGAGGAGGCATATGTGGGAACACTGAGCGTTTTCCTCAGGAGGAGCAGCAAAAGCCGTCTTTGTCTGTCTTCTTGTTGTCTAGAACTTACTTTTTCTCCTTGAGGCTAAAAAATGTTTTGGGTTTATTTTCTCCTCAAATTCAGCCTCTACTTCTCCTACTTTAACACCTGCATGAGTTCTATGCTGGTGTAACCTGGCTTGTGCTGGTCTGGTGCTGGTTTAGCAGGTTACCCAGCATGGTCATACACCAACACATTTGCTGGGGACCAGATATGCTGTTTTTTCTAGCAGGACATCAGCAGTCAGGTGCACCAGTTGGGGTGTAAAGGCATGGAGCTGTAGAGGTTCCTAATGGTGTCCTGTGATAATGCGGTAGGGGTGGTGCGGTAGGGGTGGAGGTGGAGTGACACCAGGCCTTCTGGACGTGTGACAACAAACCGTTCATCTTGGTGCTGACCACGGCGCCTCCACACACGGATTCGTTGGTCGACTCCACCAAGACAAAAGCGGGACTCGTCACTGAAGATGACCCGCTGCCATTCTGAGTCACTCCATGACAGTCTGGTACGACACCATTGCAGTCTTTGGTGACGGTGACGTGGTGTTAAGGACAGTCTGTAATCGTGGCTGTTGGGTCAGTCAGGTACAGAGATGAGACCCATTCTCACCATCCTCGGTGTGAAACTTGAGTCATTAGTATGTCTCACGATGTCAAACCTACATGCCAAGTTCCTGTCAGTTGATTCCTTCTGGCTGCAGCTTTTCTTTTGATGATGAGTGTGTTTTGGAAAGCGTCAGTCTCTTAAGTATGTGTGTTAAGTATGTGATCTGCTGTGATGTTCTAACCGGGGTTCTTGTGCACAATATTTTATAAATATTTATAAATGAACCATTGGTAACATTAGCAAAGCTGCGGCTAACATATTCGCTATTTAAATGCACCGGAAGGGCTCTGTTCTGTGTTAATAAACCTAAACTATTACTTGAAAATGCAATCATGCAATAATGATCATCGGCTTTCTTTTTGCTTAAAGGTGCAATATGTAAGATTTCTAGTTGAAAACAATTCACAATTAAGTAACGTTGTCCACAGAAAATGAAGAAGTAGCCATTTTGTTGCTGTACCAGAAACATCCATGTGTCATATCAACATATCAGTCCAACATGAAAGGGCTCTGCTGCCCTGACGGCGTATTCTAACCTCTCATCAGTCATGTTGAAGGTGTTACTTCCGGTTAGATCATTTAAGGGCAGGTAGACAATGAAAGGAGCAGGAAACACAACCATAGCTGAAGCTCTTGGTGAGCAATCGCCAGTGAGGAGGGAGGAGGTTTTGGAATACGTGTACGACAGGTTGCATCATTTTACATATCGTTCCTTTAAAGTGAGTCAGTTTCTATTAAGCAATCAAGTAACCGCAGAGAGCAAGCTTTTCCTCTGGTGATTTGTCGAGCACATGAGACAGCCTTGCACCTTATTGCACAGTGAACCTGCAGTGAACTGTGCTGTGATGCTCTTGTTAAGATGTAAGAAGGTGAGTACTGAAGGAACACTGGCTCTGGATCCGCCGGCGCCTGATGGAGAAGAAGCTGGGAGATGCTTTGGGGGCTAAAATAGTAAACGCTGCTTCGGTTCTACTTTATCGAGTACTTTATCAAGGTCGCGTTTCTCCTGTAAGACATGTGACACTAGCTGTAAAAGGGAATGTGCCACTGTTCATCGCACTGGACGTAACTGGGGCATCTGTGTTGTGGTAACCATGGCAACATCCGAGTTTGTCACCCACAGCAGCGAAGAGCATGTAGCGCAAATACATGCGCTCTCACATTTGAACACAGCCTGTGTGTTTGACTGCACTGTCTACAGCAATGAGAAGTTGCTGATGAAGTTGCATACACCGTATATCTGTGTGGATGAGAGCAGCCAGAAGGTCTTGGCAGACGCTGCCGCCTCTTTGTAGGCCAAGTACGTCAAATGAGTTCATTCTCTAAACTGCACTTCAGCTTCTTAAATGCTCTGGTGAACTCCAGTAGGGTAAGAGGCCCTTTTCTTTGGTTGGTTCCGTTCAGGCTTCCTAGAACCTTGGTGCTATCCAGGGAACCAGTCGGTGTTTGCACCAGTTTTAACTGGAACCAAGGAATGTCAAAGGATACGTCATCAACAGGGGGCGCTGCACAGCGGTAGTAAACAGTAGTAGCAAGATGACGGAGCATATAGATAACCTGCGAGTGTTTGTGCTGTTATTCCAGATGTTTGTTTATATCCAGAAAGCAGCACGGATCAACTACTGGACATAAGAAGACGTAGAAGAGGTTCTCCCGCGGACCACTGGGTGGCGCCATTGTTGCCTTCTCTTTCCTCAACAACTGACATGCCCACACAGGTCACAGTTAGTGCTGAAGAGCTCTTGTGTGTTTAAGGTAGTAGTTAGTTCAGACTCCTGCAGGTGGCGCTCCATGAGGATGATGGGGCTATAAATCCCTGCGGGGTGTGAGTGACGGGATCCATAGATTGGGAAGAGGTGGTACAGTGCAGGGAATGTCTCGTTCCATGTGTGGAAAATGGCTCCAGAGCAGATGTTAATGATTGGCTAAAAGGAGTGACTGCATTTGGGCGTGCCAAAGACCATAGTGTGAAGGAAGTAGCTGAATCTGCAGGTGTGTGGAAGCGTACGGTCACACGGGTCTACCAGCAGTGGATAAAATCCCAGTCTACAGGGAATTCTCCTCGGAATTGTGCCGGGGAAGGCATCCGCCAAATCTGGACCAACTGACCAATTCTTTGATGTAAGAGTGTCTGAACATTGATGTGGACTACATCCAGAAACTTGTCCAGTACATGCCCAATTCAGTCACAGCTGTTATTGGTGCTGGTGGAGGTGTTGCACACTGTTAGGCACGTTTCTCAATCACTCTGTTTACACCTCACACCAAACCCGCTCTCACTCTATGTACATCCCAGTGATTGAATTCTGGACCTTTCTGGTGGAGTTCCCCTTCCAGTGCATGTGAACGTGCATCAGAACCCTGTGTTTGTGTGCAGTTAGCAGGTTATTTGGAGAATGTAAATGTGCTCAGCCGTGTCTGTCAGGTACCTGCACGGAGGCTGTCGCAGTGACATGCGCTTTGATGTGTTTGTGCTGCATGTAGAACGTGTAGAGACGAAGGCGCGCAGGACGTGACGCCCTGTCTTACCCCGCACTCCCCAACTTTCATCTCTCGCTCCGTCTCTCCGCTGAATTAAACTGATTCATAAAACACTCGCGCTATACAGACAGTTTGTTCTGGCTGAGCTCCGGCTTGTTAGTTATTAAAGGCTTTCTCTTTTTTCTCCTCTGCTCTCGGCTCTCCGGTGTTGTGATGCTGGCAGAAGACTAGACAATCGTTGTCAAGGAAACCAACCGTCTTTACCAGAACCCATAATGGAAATGGCTTTTGAAAAACTCCAGTCAATTATTCCGAGGCTTATGGAAGCCCTTTCATAGGATATTTAGAAAATGGATAATTTTGCTTCTGTGCTCCGATAGGGGCCCGTAAACGTTCTCCCTTAGCATGGTATAACTATGTTGTGCCACATCAGGGTCTGCGGGCTGTTTTCATATCTGCTGACCCTGCGTACATATCGTGTGCATATGTGTATATACACACACTCAACATCAAATGAGTAGCTGCACAAATAGCTGCACCAAGAAGGAATCAACTTGGCAGGTCCATAAAGGAATAACACTTGGTGTGTGGGTTTGACATCATGAGACATACTAATGGTTCAAGTTTCACACTCGGCCGCACATGTGACGTAGTCAAGGACAGGTCTTATCTCTGTACCTGACTGACCCAACAGCCACGATTACAGACATCCAGTGAGCAGTGATGTCCTCCATGAGTCATCCTGTTAGTGCAGCACCATTGGCAGACGACTGCACCACGCAGGACTACATGCACACAGACCGTTACCACGACTGTCCTTAACACCACGTCACCGTCACCAAAGACTGCATGGAGTGACTCATCATCTTCAGGTGTTAAGGTGTTAGCTTGTGAGTGAGGTTGAATGCTGGCCAGCATGCCCAGGCAAGGAGACTGAACGAGGCAGTTCAGAGTTTGAACGAGGCATGATGATGGGAGCCAGACAGATGGGACATTCCATTTCCCAAGTTGTGCAGGCATTCCCTGATTCCTTGATTATGTGTATACCGGGAATACATCATTACCACCCACAGTGGACAGAGCAGCGGCTGCCTAAGGGCACTTAATGATAGTGACGGGCAGCGTTACCACCACACCAGACACAGCGCCTCACCTGGGCTCATGAGGTTGTCTTGGTGGAGGCACCGTGGTCAGCACCAAGATGAACGGTTTGCTGTCACGCGTCACACATCCAGAAGGCCTGGTGTCACTCCACCTCCACCCCTACCACACCATCTGCAGGAACTGTGTGAGGATATTGAAGCTGCATGGGATGGATTATCACAGGACACCATTAGGAACCTCTACAGCTCCATGCCGAGACGTCTGGCATGTTGGGTTAGCAAACACGGTGACCCGACGCCATACTGAGAGACAGACTTCTGTATGTGTAGCTCAATAAATATTGATCATATCAGTCTAAATTTATCATCAGTTATTGATCCTGGTAACCTTTATCTTCCTTCCCAACACACCTGCAGTCCCACACCTCCTTCTGGGTGCAGCTGTTCTACTGATGATGAGTGTGTATATACACGGTGTGCATTATATAAAAGGTATATGTGGGATCGTGTTGTGTTGGTGAACAGCATAGTTGGCATCGTCCTCGTTGTTCTGCATAAATGTCTTTGGATGGAGGCCACTGCGTTTGGAGCATTTGGTGTTGAATATTTGTGTTGGTGTGATTAGAGCGCGAGGGCTGTAGATGAGGAGTGTTAATGTGACACTGATGGAACATGTCTCCTCTCCAGGCTGATGTCCTCGTCCGTGCGGCACCACTAAAAGTAACTGACAGCTCGGCTGATTGAATTACAGAGAAGCCTTAAATGATGTGAGGGAAGGGAAGGAGGAGAGAGAGAGAAGGACCTGGCACTCTCCGTCCTGCTCCAGATAGCTGTGGCTAGGTTTCGGGGCACGCCGGAGGGTGGCCTGCAGTGTGGAATATCGATTTTTGGAAAGACGTGGTTCCCTCCCTGAAGCACCTCGACAGGAGGACAGGACGGCCTTGAAGCAGAGCAGCAGAAAGTTTTAGTCTCTCCCGAAGGACGGAGGAATCCAACCCAACTCTGTCAAGGGCAACTCCACCAAGTTATCTCCAAATTTCATCATTACAGTCATTAAGGTGTAAACAAAGTTGTCCAGATATAGTGTGCTCCTAGGTCCTAAAGCGAGAGTGACGGTGTGGATTTAAATGCGAGTCCCTGATTGGATAATTACTGCCGGGCTGAATGGGTTTCAGCTGGGAATAATTATTTTACCCCTAACTGATGGAGTGAGTAGCTTCACATCCCTTAGACCACCTTGTGGGAAGATGTAGCTGGTGGTCCGGACTCTCCACGGCTTTTTGCATCTCTTTCTTCACGTGCTCTGTACTTTCTCCCTGTCATTTCACATTATCGCACAACTTCATGGTGATTGGTGATGTGTTCAATACTTATTTCACCCGCTGTACACACACACACACACACACGCGCACACACAGGCACACAATGCAAAGAATGTTTATACCTCCCACACCTGTTACTTGCCAGAGATTTTGAATGAGCATCACATGCTTGAAACAAAGTTATTTACCCACAATTTTGAAAAGGTGCCAATAATTTTGTCTGGCCCATTTTTGGAGTTTTGCATGAAATTATGTCCAACTTGCCTTTTTTTTCTCTTTTTTGTTTTGTTCCAGTAAATACAAAGGAAATAAACATGTGTATAACAAAACATTAATAACAAATCATTTTCTGGGAGAAATACTTCTGGGGTGCCAACACTTTCGGTCATGACCGTGTGTGTGTGTGTGTGTGTGTGTATATGTATATAAAAGCAGATGTCTGTTAAGAGTTATTTGTCATTAATAAAGGAATTAAAGATGGCTAGTATTTTGGAATACCGGGAGCGCTGACCTCAGAGTAGGAGTGTTTCTGTGGAAACTGGAATTCCACACTGCGCTAATAAATAATATCTTTGCATTTTAAAATTGTTGGAAGTTTTATTTGAGATTATTTAACTTATTTCTAGATGTTTTATACGTGTTTAATGAGAATGATTTTATTAGGCCTCGTTATATTCTCACCATACTGCCAGATAATGTTCCTCATTTTAATAAACATGCCTGAAGCACAACACACTATCTACAAGCATGGTCAGATAATCTGGCTTACTAAAAGCCCTTATAGACAAAACCTAAATAAGATAAACCAGCCTCAAAGCCAGAAATAAGATCCGTCACCGAGCTATGTGTAAAATATCGAATACTGAAAATATTAAATATTGTGACTTTATAATAGTGATATTGTATCAGTTCTCAAAAACACAGTAATGTGGCATAGACTTGCTCCAGTGTGGCCACGCGTCCGTCACCCCCCCACTCTCTCTCTCTCTCTCTCGCTCCAGTCTGTGGCACGTCCGGCGTCCCCCACTCTCTCTCTCACTCCAGTGTGTGGCATGAAGGCCACACGTCCGGCGTCCCCCACTCTCTCTCTTGCTCCAGTCAGTCTCACACTGGAGAGAGGGCCAGTTTATAAGGGAACAATGCCCCGCCTTCTGATCCCGCACACCTGCATGTGCCCACTTCTGGAGGGAACTGCAGTGAGTCCACCCCACCCCCGTGGTGAACGGAACCAGACATCCACCTCTAAAAGCTTCCTCACAGAACGCAGAAACCTGCTCCTCCTCCAGCCTGTCTGCTGTAATGAAGGTATCCATAGGGGGTCTGTGCTGGAGTCACGGCCTCTACTCTACTGGGAGGACTTTGCACTAGATGTTCAACATTGCTGTGAGAATTTGATTGCATTCAGCATTCACAAGAGTACCAGAGAGGAGACCAGCAGTGAGGACCGGCCAACTCCACACGACTCCGACTGGGTTTAGCGGAGAGAGAATGCTGATGAACAGCAATATGAAAATGATGTGGAATCGGGAATTCTGTGAAACGGATGAGGCTGAGCGGAGCAATGCTGCGCTACATCGCACTGCATAGCACAGTAAGCAGCTGCCCGGTGTGTCTCTTAAACCGCACACGGCAACAAAAGCAGCTTCTTACATCAGAGTGTTTGGAAATCGCAAACGTTCCCCCTCGTTTCACAGTTAGCGAGGCGGAATTCTGTGATCGGAACATGTTTTTCCTCTTCCGGAACTCTCTGTTTGTAAAAGCGGCTAAACAAAACCGTGTAGCTCATTACAAATGTAGATGATTTGAAGAATGCAAGTCTGTATTTTGCAGACGGTGCACAGGTTCAGGAGACTGGAGGCTCAAACACCTCTCTGCTTCCTCGTGCCTCTGTTGATGGTAGCATGATGCTAATGTTGTTTGGCTACACTGGCATTAATATTTAAAGTCCAGGAAAGTGTTGAATAATCCACTGAATTATTAAAGCCGCGTTAAGGATGGATTCTGTGTTGAGCTAAAATCTTTGATTACTCTCATGTCATCTGAAGGAGTCGGGTCAGGAGGAACGAGCACACAGGTTCTCAGAGCTGATGGTGATGCTCAGGGTAGAGCTCCAACCTGGATCAGGTGGATTGCACTCACATCATACAGTCGTTTATTTTGCTCGTATTATATAAACAGTCTACAGGAACATTTAGAGATCTGTTTCTAAACTCATCGTGGAAGTGGAAAGACTGAATTGTGTTTGGAATTTTATGGCCAGGATCCATACTTCCCCTCCCACCACACCTTGGTGTGTAGGTTTCACATCATGAGACATGCTAATGATTCAAGTTTCACACTCGGCCGCACACGTGACGTAAGCAAGGATCTTATCTCTGTACCTGACTGACCCAACAGCCACGATTACAGACATCCAGTGAGCAGTGATGTCCTCCATGAGTCATCCTGTTAGTACAGCACCATTGGCAGACGGCTGCACCACGCAGGACCACATGCACACAGACCGTTACAACAACTGTCCTTAACACCACGTCACCGTCACCAAAGACTGCAATGGTGTTGTACCAGACTGTCATGGAGTGACTCAGAACGGCAGCGGGTCATCTTCAGGTGTTAAGGTGTTAGCTTGTGAGTGAGGTTGAATGCTGGCCAGCATGCCCAGGCAAGGAGACTGAACGAGGCAGTTCAGAGTTTGAACGAGGCATGATGATGGGAGCCAGACACATGGGACATTCCATTTCCCAAGTTGTGCAGACATTCCCTGATTCCTTGATTATGTGTATACCGGGAATACATCATTACCACCCACAGTGGACAGAGCAGCGGCCAATGATAGTGACAGGCAGTGTTACCACCACACCAGACACAGCGCCTCATGAGGTTGTCTTGGTGGAGACGACCAACGAATCCGTGTGTGGAGGCACCGTGGTCAGCACCAAGATGAACGGTTTGTTGTCACACGTCACACGTCCAGAAGGCCTGGTGTACCTCCACCTCCACCCCTACCGCACCATCTGCAGGAACTGTGTGAGGATATTCAAGCTGCATGGGATGGATTATCACAGGACACCATTAGGAACCTCTACAGCTCCATGCCGAGACGTCTGGCATGTTGGGTTAGCAAACACGGTGACCCGACGCCATACTGAGAGACAGACTTCTGTATGTGTAGCTCAATAAATATTGATCATATCAGTCTAAATTTATCATCAGTTATTGATCCTGGTAACCTTTATCTTCCTTCCCAACAGACCTGCAATCCCACACCTCCTTCTGGGAGCAGCTATTCTACTGTGTGTTTTGTTTCATTGTCCTGCTCACAGAAACAAAGTGTGAATTTACACAATTGGACTATAACACACAGAAGCCGGGAACAAACATCTAGTCACATAGAGTTATTATCATTAATGACATTTAATAAAATAACAAACATAGATTGTTTAATGGAAGCAAATGGGACATTTTGCAGGGGGTGCTAATGGGATCCCCTGGCACCATGCTGGTACAAGAACCCCCTAGGGGAAGTAGCGCAAATGTGCATCATGGCGCAGGTGTTTACGACGTGTTTTGACATTTAAAACTGAGCTGTAACAGTCACTGCTAGCATGTAAATTCAGACCATCACAGAAGAATCAAGAGGCGAAATTTCACCAATAAGCCGTCGCTCAGCCGCTCTGCTCGGTTGTGCAATAGCTACACTAAATGTGTGTCATTAAGATGATATAATTCCTTCCTTCAGGCTGGTACCAGGATTTTGGCATGCCCCCAACAGAATCTGCCCACTGACACTGACTGAAAACAATACCCAGAATACATTCATGCCATTCCAGCTTCTCTCGGCTAAATGTGCCAGTTACACGCAGCACGTACATTTATACCAGCCTCCACCAGCACGCTGTTTGAAAGCGTGGTATACTGGGTCCCGTATTTGCATGGTGTACGGTGATAAGTACAGCAGCTCTCGCATGGAAATTCAATAGCTCATACAGTGTATGGACAATTTAGTGTAACTGTGAAAACATGACAGATATTCCATACGCCTCGTGCGATACAGCTCCCTCATTAATACTGTAGCTGAAGATGAGCTGTAAAATATACATGGCCTTGTTTTGGCCATCTCAGACGGCTGTGGGCTTATAGGGCACTGAAGCGCACTGCAGGGCTGAGCTGTATGAACAAACAAGCCCAGGATGCTTCGAGCTTGTGTAATTATGTCAGAAATGCCATGTCCCGCAATGGATAAAGGCTGTTTTTAGGGAGGTGAGGGGGAGCGAGAGGAGAGTTCTCCTCTTATATTAACGGAGCGGCGCCGTGTGAAGACTGAACTTAATATTTATCTGGAAAACCTCCTCTTTATGACGCGCTCAAATTATATACTTGGAGCTGCTCTGCTAACAGGCAGACTGCCAGCAGTACAGAGAAGTCGCCACACCGAGAAACAATTGGAAGAGCAAATAAATGCCACATATACCGCAATTACGCCCATGTAGCACATCCACAGGGCCTCAATTTGAGACGGGAATAAAGCAGCATAGCCAGGCCTTTACATAAGAGCAGGTCCTGCCCTCTGGAGTAATTGTAGGAGAATCATTTTTGACCGGATGTTGCTTTGTTCCCCTACAGTCTTAACTCGAGGTCTTAACTATAGAGGGATTGGGAGTGAAGAATGATGGTCTAGGTCACAGAACGTCCCTTTAAAACACACATTCAGACTCATTCAGACGGCACTCGTACAGACCGACAGTCCTCTATCACTGACTTGTATAGACCAACAGCCCTCTATCACTGACTCATACAGACCAACAGTCCTCTATCACCGACTTGTATAGACCGACAGTCCTCTATCACTGACTCATACAGACCGACAGTCCTCTATCACTGACTCGTACAGACTGACAGTCCTCTATCACTGAATTGTATGGACCGACAGCCCTTTATCACTGACTCGTACAGACTGACAGTCCTCTATCACTGATTCATACAGACCAACAGTCCTCTATCACTGACTCGTACAGACCGACAGTCCTCTATCACTGACTCGTACAGACTGACAGTCCTCTATCACTGATTCGTACAGACCGACAGTCCTCTATCACTGACTCGTACAGACCAATAGTCCTCTATCACTGATTCGTACAGACCGACAGCCCTGTATCACTGACTCGTATGGACCAACAGTCCTCTATCACTGACTCGTACAGACCGACAGCCCTCTATCACTGACTCGTACAGACAGACAGTCTTCTATCACTGATTAGTACACACTGACGGTCCTCCATCACTGACTCGTACAGACCGACAGCCCTCTATCACTGACTCGTACAGACCAACAGTCCTCTATCACTGACTTGTACGGACCGACAGTCCTCTATCACT
>JAVGWN010000278.1:0-14871 GCA_034552555.1 Semaprochilodus insignis
ATGAATTAGTTAGTTTTCAGTTTTAGCCATCCTCTAATAATTGGTCAGGCCACAGAGCTGCTTATGGCTGGATAATTTTGGGTTGTGGACCACTCTCAACCTAGACCCTCACGGCACACAGTGCCATGCCACAGGTGAGAATGGGCCAATAATGAATGGAGTAGAGGATGGCTGATAAACTGTTAGTGGCTACAGATGTTATAGTCTTGTGAGTCAGTACTAGTGTACACCATACGTCATACGCACACCCACAAATACATAAGTGTAATAATGAGATCATTCTGTCATAAGGTGGTGCCTGATTCGCGCTGATCTTCTGTATATACGGTTTAATTTAAGAAGAATCATTCTACTGCTTTCTGTGTGAAGGCTTTTTCACGTAGTCATCAGCTGAATGCACAGCCTGCGTCAAGCCCTCCAGCATCAGACA
Organism: Semaprochilodus insignis; assembly: GCA_034552555.1. Lineage (NCBI taxonomy): Eukaryota > Metazoa > Chordata > Actinopteri > Characiformes > Prochilodontidae > Semaprochilodus > Semaprochilodus insignis. The sequence continues at coordinate 431 of JAVGWN010000278.1, forward strand.
GTTCAGATTGTTATTCGTCTTGACCTCTTCATGATAGTTCATTACAGGGAAGATGCAGTTCATAGGGACGCCCAGTCTGTTACTGCACTCTTCCATCTGGAAACACACACACAGTGGCATTACTGTTTTTAGCTACAGTGTTCTGTGGAACTTCTTGCTTTGGTAAATCTTGGTCAAATCCTTCTTTGTCATCTGACATGCCCGGTCCACTCTTGTCATGAAAACCAGGTGAGGGATTCCTGCAGAGCAGACAGGTGCATGGAGACAGAACAGACTGTGTGGGTATGTAAAGAAAAGAGCTTGAATATAATTTTTTGAGTTTTAGGCAAAACACCTTCAGTAGTAGATCACCCAGCTAACATGTATGTGCTTCTGGCCCCAGGTGGGCTGACCGTGGGCGATGTGGAGTTTGGTAAAAACACATAAATCCAACATTGGCCCTTCATAGGCTGTCCTGACATTCACCACCGTTCCACAGTGTGGCCCACTGGGTTGTAGATTTGGGCAAAACCACATGAAACCAACACTTAGCACTGCCTGCACCAGGCCAATCAATGAGGGGCTAATCACTGACTAATGATTGAAAATTCTCATGGGCCCTATGCTGGTAACCTGTTTTGGGCTACTACCTGAAGCCCTAGGTGTGCCCCCAAGGCTAATTAAGACTATAGTGCATTTGCAAAGTCTTCAGACCCTTTCACTTTTTTCACATTTTGTTTTGTTGCGGCCTGGTGCTAAAATAAAATGAAATTCTAGCTTCCCCCATCAGTCTGCACTTTAAACAATGTTCAACAGTTTGAAAATGTCCATATTTATTTTATGTCGGTCTATGCTGTTAGTATGTTTACCTGTTGTCTATGTGCCTTTGTCTTATGTTATGTTATATTTGCACATCGGAGTCTGGTAGAAACACAATCTCATTCAGCTGTGCACTGCTTGTTGTATAGTCTGGATGCCAATGACAAGTTCATTTTGACTTTTAGAATTGTTTACAGATATATTATAATGAAAAAAACTAAATATTGCACCGACATAAGTATTCAGACCCTTTACTCAGTAGTTAGTCGAAACACCTGGATTTGGGGGTTTTCTGCCATTCTGCAGATCCTCTCAAGCTCTGTCTGGTTGGTTGCTTAGGGTCATTGTCTTGTTGGAAGGTGAACCTTCAGGCCAGTCTGAGGTCCCACACGCTCTGGATCAGGTTTTCATTATGAACATCTCGGTTCTTTGCTCCATTCAGCTTTCCATCATCCCTGACCAGTCCCCCTGTCCCAGCTGCTGAAAAACAACCCCACAGCATAATGTCATAATGACATGCTGCCACCACCATACTTCACTCTAGGGGTGGTATTGGGCAGGTCTTAGTTTTGTCAGACCGTGGGATCCTTCAGGTGCTTTTTTGCTAGCTCCAGGTGGGCTTTCATGTGTCTTGTCCTTCTGACTGGTCACTCTGCCATAAAGCCCAGTTTGGTGGAGTACTGCAGTCTAGGAAGAGTACTGGTTGTTCCAACTTCCACATAATCCTGTCTCTGAGCTCTACAGGCAGTTCTTTCCTCCTCATGACTTTGTTCTTGCTCTGACATGCATCGTTAGCTGTGAGACCTTATAGACAGGTGTGTGTCATTCCAAATCATTGGTGGACTCCAATCAAGGTGTAGAAACTCTCACAGGTGATCAAGAGAAATGGGAGGCCCCCCGAGCTGAATTTCAATGTCATTTCAATGTCATTGCAAAGGTGTCTGAATACTTATGTCAGTGCAATATTTTAGTTTTTCCTTTATATTATATGTGCAAAATTCTAAAATTGTGTTTTTGTGAGGATCTGGGTGGTGCCGCCTGCAGCCAGCAGAGGGCGGCATTGGCGGCGCCGTTCTGGGCGGACTACAGCCCGGAACTCCAACCCCCAGACTGCCCCGGGCTGATCAAGCCAACGAGCTGCACCTGAGGCGCGGCCATATAAGCCCCCACCAAACAACCATCTCCGCTACATGTTTGTAGAGGGGTAGACAGTACGGTATAGCGGAAAAGGAAAAGAAAAAGAAAAGATAGAGAAAAAGAAAAGAAGCCAGACTCGTGCTGTGTAAATAAATAAATAAACAAACAAACAAACAAACAAACATCAGCGCAAGTCAAACTGAGCCAAGGATCAGTAAAACAAAATAACCCCTTTCTGTTAAACCCTGTCCTGGTTGTTTCTGTTCTATTATAAACATTCCCCTTAGTTTGAGCACGTCGTTGCTGGTGTCTCCTTCATTTTTCCCTGTCTCTCACAAAACCCCTTCTGACGTAGCGCAGCGGTAACACGTGGGGCTATCACTCCAGAGGTCGGGGGTTTGATCCCCGCCTAAACCAATTCACCCAAACACGTTCACTCCCTGCACTCATTGTTTTATGTGCATCCACATCCAGGAAACCCGTTGGCTTGCAGTTAACACCTTTACATAACTGTTAATGGGTTCCCGCCCTGCGTTTGGGTCCCAACCGCAGAGTGACAGTTTTCAGATTCTCATTATGGGGTATTGAGTGCACATTGATGGTGGGAAGCTCATATTTCTTTTTATTTTAGTACCAGCCAACAAAATGTGAAAAAAGCGAAAGGGTCTGAAAACTTTCCAGATGCATTCTATATAGATTGTTATTTTTGTCAGATATGTTTCCATAGTGCACTGGTAACATTACACCCAGCTACATAACATTAACATAAACATGTCATGCCAATTGTTGTAGACTCTTCAAGAGTTGTCTTGACACATGTTGTTCAGTAATGTAGCAACTTCATCTTAACATTACTGGTAGTTGTCATGACAGATGTCATAATGTTTGATACCATAACAGGACACCAAAGCAGATTAAGCACAAAATTAAGCGGTGTAACCTGTTATAACATGATGAATGACTTCACGTGGCCATGCCATGAGCACACTGGCCAGTGTTCAACCTCAGTCACAAGATAACACCTAACAACTTATACAGGTGTGGCTGCTCCCAACCCATCCCCTGAGGTAACACCACTCCATAATCAGTTTACATACTGCTATCCCATGACTGTTGATATGTCAGTGTAATTCCAGGTTGTAATGCAACAAAACAGCAAAAACAGCATGGGGTATGAATAGTTTCGCAAGACACTGTATGACGTTTTCCTGGAGATGATTATGCCGTGATTATGTCAGTGCTGTGTTGTAGGATTCAAGGTAAGTGTAACCATTATTATGTATATTTCTGTTCAGTTCGAATGGTACACCACATGAAATACAGTAAAATACACACATGAATGCAGTAATAACTTTCTACATAACCATGTCATATGTGAAGAAAGTAAGAAATATATGTATTTATATTAGATTCTTTATACACTTGTTTTTTTCTTTTATATATATATAACAAATTCAAAAGTGAACTCACCTAATTCTCTAGCTTCTGCTCTGATGTTGTTCATTTTCTGGATGACTTCATCGTTCATTATGGTAACTTTGTCTGCTGCAATAACGCTGATTAGGCAGTGAATCTGATCATTCAGGGTGGGGTTACTGATGTAGTATCTATTGTCTTTAGACATTGAGAATTCAGGTTGGAACTAAAAATGAGAGACAAACGAACAACATACGTTTTTACGACAACACCATAATCAAGTTAGGACAAATTTTATTTTATTTATTTATGTACTTGTGTGTGAGGGCTGTCATTTGGTATGTGGTCCATGATGATATTATTATGGGTACTGAAGGCTGTCTACATTACACATTCATTACATCTTAAATCAACATTTCATAACGTATTCATGTATGATTAATTCAATATTTATAAACTATACATGTTTTACATGATATTAATAAGGGGTACTATGTCATTTACTGACAGACATTTTTTCAAAATAAAAGTCTTCATTTATTATTTTAAAATACTAAATTATGGGAATAAATATTTTGGACTAAATCACATGTTCACATGTTTCTCATAAGTGGACTCACCTTTATTGTAAAACTGCTGCCCGTCAATCTTTTTATTGTGTGTGTGTGTGTGTGTGTGTGTGTGCACGTGTCTGTGTGTTGTTCTTACTTCATAGTTGTTTGGTATGTGGCCCTTCAAAGCCTTGATGATGTCATCCTGGTGCACTCCTTTTGGTTTTCTCTCTGCAGTTCAATAAAGATTAAGTAAAGATAGATATGGTAGATATCGTAAGTTAGGAATAACCCCAGTTCTCTGGTTCAGGAGTGAGGTATCTCATTATGGGAAACACCTCGACCATGGAAATAACAATGGCACCATGTCTAGCAGCTGGCTGACCGACCAATCCCAGCTGTGATAAGGGAGCCCCCGCCCCCTATATAGACAGGTGCAGCTTCCAAATTCATCATTCTCAGAGCAAGCTCTTCCCCAGTAAAGCGCAAGGAGGGAAGCGTGGTGAGATACCTCACTCCTGATTCAAAGAACCAGGGTTACACAAATACCCTAGCATTCTCTTTCATTATTTGTTCAGTGTCTCACTAAGGGAAAGATGTAGGCAACTCATGAATGCCACGCTTTCCATACTGGCCTGATTCACACACAGTGCAAGAAAAGCCAGGGTAGAGGGAATACAACAGTCCAAGTTAACAAGAAGGAGGCGAAGGGGTATATGCCCCAGACCCCAACCCATTCTAGTAGTAGGGTATACTGTTCCAGAAACTGTATGAAGACAGAACATAGACAGAAGAGGGACTGAGATCCTATGAAGTGAGAAAAGCCTACACTGAGAACTGTGTGTGCCAGAGAAGGCTCCGTAAGTCAATAAAATCTGATAAAATCTGATAAATGTTTGCACGCCAGGCTTTGGCACAGGTCGGTGGGGGCTGTCACCAGTTCGGGCCGAGCAGGAATGACAGGTTTATGAAAGGTTTTTTGTGAGGCCGAGTGCCATTTTGAAGATTGGAGATCCTTGTTTCCCTCTCAAGCTGAGCGCCAAGAAAGGCTGAGATAAGGTAACTGTCTCTGTGGAAGGGCATTAACTGTATGATGGGGCATTTGAGATGGCCATGACACAGCATGGTCGACTGGGTGAACATGTGTTGGAGACAGAAGAAGTGTAGAACAGTAAAACCCAGTTTCTGTGCCATAGTGTAATCTGTGTAGTGGCCAAGGTGGAAGGTTAGGTCCTGATACACGGAGAGATAGCTTCACCCTCTTGCTTGTGGGCATCACATTTCTGTCTCATGGCCATCATAGCATGAGACAGAACAGCTTTTTAGCTGAACAGCTTTTTAGGGATGACAGCAGCGTTGAGGATGTCCAGCTTCTCCTTGTCACTAAGACTAGAAGGATCTAGCCAGAGAGCTCTCTCGCCCATTGCCAATAAGCACATCGTACGGCCATGAACTGTGAATAGTGGAGCATGAGATTCAAAACCACCAAGTCTCCATTGGTGGAAGAACATAGTTGTCAGTGGTGGTAGCCGTGAGGTGGAGCCACCTAACTAGCATATAGGAAGGGCATGCTGTGGTGGATCTTCATGGAAGTGAGTGAGCATGATGAATTTAGGAGCAGCACTTGTTTATAGAGGGGGCGGGTGCTCCCTTATCACTGCTGTGATTGATGCCAGCTGCCATACGTGGTTCCATTGGTACTGCTGTGGTCAGTCACACGAAGGGTGTTTCCTATAGTAAGGTTTTGAACAAATGATGGAAGAGAGCTCGTCCGCGCTTCTACTTCTAACAGAATTAACTATTGTAATAGTGTCATTAGGAGTCGGTCAGTCTGTCCCGGCTAAGGTAAAGACTAAGTATGGACTAGCAGTGTTCAGCTACTATACTGCTGTTAAAGGAAACTAGTTGACAGAGAGTGTTAGAAGAGCCCTGACACTAGACACTTTGAATGACCACTGTGTATAAAAGGTGTGACATAAATAACTTGCCTTCCTTTCCATTGACATCCAGACCCATCACATCATAGAAGGCGAAAGGTAAGGTTGCAGTAGAGAACTTCTCGTACTGGAGATGCATATAAATAAATAAACAATGAATTAGTTCCAACCACAAGGCTAATAATTTCATAACTACCATATTCAGACATCCAAACCTATGAGCAGTGGCAATGGTGAAATAGAAAGTCCATGAACCAAGCCCCTGTTACCCTGTAGTTCAACAATTACAGACAGTAGTCCATCTGATTCTCTATATACCTTGTTATTCTACTTTCACTGTGTTCCTGAAGGGAGGAAGGGAGGCCAGGATCCCCACAAGACCACCACAGAGCAGAGAGTCATTCTCAGTACTGCGATGACACTGAGCGAGTGGATCAGACACCGCAGTGCTGCTGAAAATACCTGGTGGTGGACTATTATTATTTATCATGGACTACTATAAATATTGGTGAGCTATTCTCAGTCCAGCAGTGACACTGAGGTGTGTAAAAACTCCAGCCTCACTGCTGTGTCTGATCCACTCACACCAGCACATTGTCACTGCAGTGCTGAGAATGATACACAGGTGGTCCTGTGGGGGTCCTGACCATTGAAGAACGGGGTAATAAAGTATACAGAGAAACAGATGGACTACAGTCTGTACCTGTAGAACTATATATAGTTATAAGCTAATGTTATCCAGCCCCACCATCCAGTCTTAAAACGATGCAACTTTCAACAATAAGAGTAGAATACTGGCGTCCAGACGTATGTTCAAGTTCTGGAGCAGAGCAAAATAAAATTTAAGTTTAAAAAAGTTAAGTTTAACTCTAAATTTAAATTTAAGAAATATCTAAGAAAAAAATTTAAACTGCTAAATCAAATTTCTAAAATTTTGACAGAATCCCGTATTCCTCACAAGTGGACTCACCTTTGTTGTGAAAGTCTTCTCAGTTAAATCTGGAGCAGCCAGACAGTTGATGAACTGACGTCCTTCAAAAATGCTTTTGATGGTGTTGATGACGCTGGATTTCCCTGCTCCAATTGGTCCATGCAGGAGAAATCGAAGCTCTGTGACTTCACCACTGCTAATATGAAAGTTCTGTAGAGGTGTGATCATTGGTTTTGGACTGGCAAGGAAAAAGAAAACAAACAGTCGGTACTGGATTTGGCAGAAAGTCATGGGCTGTAAGTATGTCCTGTAAGTAGGTTGTAAGTCCTAGTTTTCCCTGAAGTCCTGCGTAAGTACAGGTTGTTTTCAAACTTGCCTGCTGAAAGTTGGATAATGCGTTTATCAACAGAGAAGGATAGATGACTTTGGAAATGGTATGCAGCGGATGGACTTACGTACATACTGGAACTGGATATGGTTTTCTTTGGTTGTTTGGTGATGTAATAAACATTGCTAACTAGCATAGCCTGCTAGAATTAAGGCCTAGAGACACTTTACTGCAACTTAGTCTCACGACTCTTCTGGCTATGATCAGAGAATCTCAGCCTGGCCAAGATACACTTATTTTGATCATAAGGGGTGAAAAATGATGCTACAGCAAAAACAGGCCTAAAACAAGAAAATAAGGCTAAGAATATTTTATATTAAAGATTGTTTCCGATGAGGCTGATGAAAAATGGTTAATGAAAGTTTCACTTATTTGCAGAAGGGTTACTGAAAGGTCACTTCAGTTCTTCACTCTCTCTAAAATGCAAAGTCTTAAGTGGTCAGGTGTCCCACATGACATTCGAGGAAACCGGGATTTTATCACTAGTACTTTTAAAGCGGCCCTGTTTTTAATCATGTTATTATAAACCTAATTCCTAATAAAAGCAGAAAGCAGTGATCAGTATATTCTGTTTGACCTGCATTCATTTAAAAATAGCACCAAAAACAAAATGTCTGCCTTTTGCTTCTTGTTTCCGAGCTAAAAAGACACCAACCCGAGAAGCACGGTGCTATGTGTCAGAGTCCGAGGAGGGACTGACCTGTGATAGACTTGCCAATGCCTTGAGCCTGAGCCAACATGAAACGAGAGGAAGTCACAGCTCCAGAGAGCATAACTCCTACCGCTGATGCCAATGCGGACTTTGAATAGAGTGCAGCGTCACCAAATGGCTCACCACACTCATCAACATGGGCTTATCAAAGGTGCATAGAGCAGCGGGTGTAGGCAAGATTGTGCGAAGCGTTTATGGCAGATGTTCTACCGGCTGGGCTGCTGTGTGAACGTGGAGCGGTACGTGCATTGCTGAGACCTAGAAGGGGACACCACAGCCCTCCCGTGCATTGCTGCAGTCCCTCTGCTCCGGCACACCCATGGAGAGAATCGTTGTCTGTTTCTGTGGCTCCTTCCCCACTAACAATGTTGTCATGTTGAAATCAGCATTGACATCCGTGGAAAAGAAAAGCAGTCTAGCAGGCAGCATTTGTTGCTCCAAAAATATGCTTTGCGTTGATGACATCTGCTGTGCATAGTACAGTCTTAATAATTGTGGATGCAGTGACAGATCTCTGATTGTGTTCTGTGAGTACGGTTTCTCCGATTATTCCTGATCCCATGTGGTTAGGTGCATTGGGAAGCATGATGGTTTTTAATGCAGTGCCATCTGAGAAATCCAAGGTCTGGGGCGTCCAGTTGTGGTTTTCAGTCATGCTCATTAACCCACTTAGAGATCCTCCTAAATCTATTAATGCTATTATTCATTGGTGAGGGTGAAATACCTGAAATCCTTGCAATCACTGGCTAAGGAGTTTCTATTTAAACTGCTGGATCCCTATTTATTAAGGACTTGGCTTTTCTGTTCTTAGTCCTAAATTGCTCCTATTTAAACTGTTTTGCCGTATGTTGCAGGCATCAATCGAGTGTGTGTAGTGTTTTCATTGTAGTGTTTTCATTCTAATACAGATCAAAAGTAAATTCATAAAATACTACATTCTCTATTTACATACATACTCTATTTCACATACTTTCACAGCTTTATTAGAATAGAGCTTGTGTAATACCAATATATTTAGATTTATATTTATATTTCTGCCTATATGGATACACTTCTAATTTTTTGTGAGGATGATGGGATGACAACACCCTAAAAACAGTATATTCCATATACTGTATTAATATAGTGGCATTTCTGAATGAGTAGTCAAATACTGATTGTTAAAATAATTCTTGTAACAAAGATACCAGTGTTTCATATTAAACAATAATTTTAACAGTATAAGAAGTGTTAGACTAAAGCCCATCTGCATTAATGATTAAAGTCTACGGAGCTTTTATGAGTCACTTTCATCACTTGAATATAGTTTATTCATTGATTGTTTTTTTAAACATTCTTGTTTTAATATATTGTATTATATTATTTTATTATGTAGGAAAGCAGCACTGAGAGCAAGATGCAGGTCAAGATCAGTCATAAGTCGTGTGGCTCTTATTCCATAGCCTAAAATGTCACAGTGTATAATGTCAACACCTGCACCAGATGCCTTTGCATTAAAGCACCCACAATGGCAACAGCACAGGGACTTCGCTCCCTCAACCCTGCCAGAACCCTCCCCACACCTTTTAATTAGTTTCCCTATTGCTCACTAGCAGCTCAAGCGTTACAGCATTTCACAAAGGGACAGCCAACAGTGTTCTATTTATAATGATACCAAGTAAATAAAACATGTGAACCTTTGGCCTTTTTAAGGCTTTAGTATGTGTCAGCCGTCCTAACATTATTTCATGGTTTCTGGTTTTAAGTGAATTGAATATGAAATTGAAGCTACATTAGTGAGTGTGCTGCCCACCCGTGTTGCCTGTGCTGACAGTGTTGGTATTGCTTATCTTTAAACACATGACACGACATTAAAGACTTTGAACTTACTTCCATTCCACTGTCCTCCATTCTTGGAGTTCTGCAAGAAATGCATGAGTTATTGTAGAAGCAAATCTTTTGTGGGTACCAAAGAAGAACATTCTCAGGGTTAAACTTTACGTTAAACATTAAACTTTAGGTTAAACATTATGGGACATATCGCTATGGCTAATTTAACATAAGCTAATTTCAAAATTAATTCAGAAACTACTTAGATTTAGTATTAGAATTAGGCAGGAAGTTTCTGTACATATGCCAAACGTTCAAAACCTTGTTTTCTCCAAAACCTTCATAATAAACCTCTGATTTTCTATCAATACTTAACAGCAGTAATCAAATTCATCTTCTGACTTACAGGAACTGACCTCAGCTTTACTGTCCGTTACCAATAATTAGAGTTTATATATAAACCTAAATATACAAAAACCTAAATAGAAAGCAGCAATATGTGAATTTACTATGACATATCTTTGCACAAAAACAAAACAGACATACACGCTTTCTACAACTGATGCCTGCAACCAGAAAAGCTGGGACAAAGGCAACTAAACTAGGAATATTGTGAAATGTCCACAAAACCTTGTTTTTTGTATTCCTAGTTAAGGGCAACATAATTCAAATTTTTTTTAAATGTCCAGAAAACCTTTCACAGTATTCCTTGTTAAGTTGCCCTTGTCCCAGCTTTTCTGGTAGAGACCTTTATATGAGCAGGAATGGGTTAAAGCTCGCAACTTTGCATCAGAAATATACATGAGCAAAAAACATCTCCCTCTACAGCACATAATATCATCAAAGACTCAGGGGAATCCTAAGAAAAAGAAAAAGGCCAAAAACCAACAACTGAATGGAAATGACTTTCGACCCTTCAGATGTCACTGGATTAAAAACTGGCATGCTTCTGTGACGGGTATCACCACATGGGCTCTGGAAAACATTTTTACAATGCTCAGCAGAGAGGCCAGAGACCAACATCTAAAGACACTGCAGACTTCTCTGTGCTAGAGAACCTCTGAATGGACTGATGAACCGTAGAAGTGTGTAATGTGGTTTCACAAGTCAACGTTCCCGTTTTATGGAAAAAAATGGACAACTAGGACAAAGAAAAAAAGGAACTTCCAGAATGTTACTTTATGTTATAAAGTTCAAAAGCCAGAATCAGTCATGGTATGGTAGTGTGTTAATGGGTAACTTGCACATCACTGAAGGCACTTTCAAAGCTGAACACATGTTGGAGTAATATATGCTGCCTCCTGGATGACATCGTTTTCAGGGATTTGCATGAACAGAGAGTGTGTGTCCTAGACTGTCTTTGCTGTGGAGCAACACATTGCCCCAACTGCTGGTGTGATGATCTGGGGAGCCATTGCATATGACAGTCAGTCACCCCTAGTAGTGTTACGAGGGACACTAACAGCTCAGCGATATGTGCAGGACATCCTCTGGCCACATGTGCTGCCTCTCATGGCAGGGCTTCCAACTGGCTTTTTTAGGAGGATAATGCTGCCACACACGGCAAGAGTTTCCCAGGAATGTCTCCGCCAGTTTTTTCTGCCCCTGCGGTACATTTTTTGGGTCCCACCAATGGCCCCCGGTTACTACTCCTATGATATCATGTAATGTTTAAATGTGTTCTTTGTATAAGATGTGTAACTTATTTTCACTTACAACCCCATTAAAAAAAATGGACATGTTATAAAGGCAACTTACCTTTTTTTTGTAGTATGTGCCCATTTTGAATTTTATGCCAAAAACAACAACAAAAAAAGTTGGGACAGGGTTTCGTTTACCACTGTGCTCATCACCCTCATTTAAACAACACCTAAAGCAGGATGTCTGACACTGAGGAATGATTTCAGTAGAGAAATGCTTTTATATAAATGAGAAAAGAAAGATTCCTTCCCTGAAAAAGACGCTGTTCTGATGGCAGCAAAAACGTATATATACATGAATAGTGCCTTCACAGATGTGCGCTAAGGCACCTTTAAGGCTTTACTTCTGAAATACTCCGCCTCTCTGAGATACTCATTTCCACACCTAGTTATGGTGCTGACCTATAGCCAGGTAACATAATAAGTTCCTAGATGTTCCACCAGGTGTTTTTTAGTGTTACACAACATATAGCATTATACTGGTGTTCCAGCTGTCCCAACTTGTTGGAAATGTGTTCAGATTCAAACAGGACAAATATCTTTTTCTAGAAACAGTCTGTTGGTGTTTGCATAAAGATCTTAGTGCAGAGCTCATACTTACCAACAGTGACCATGGCAGAGCATGACACATTAGCAGACTTATTTTTCAGGGTTAAAGTGTATCTCCCTTCATCTTCCTTTGCAGCATTCTTGATTTCCAAGGCGAACTCTTTACCGCTTTGTTTTTTTATGTGCTTGTCTGCCACACATCGCAAACTCTGACTGTCCTTCTCCCACTTAGCTTTTACTTCTGCTAAGTTTGCCTCGCAGCGAAGAGTAACGTCTCCTCCTTCTTTCACTTGTTTATCAGCCAAAACTAAGTCAAATTCTGTTGGAAACAGTAGGATGGGATTTTTAGGAAAAAAAATACTCATGTAGGGAATTGTCATCCAGAAAAAGGCTAAATAAGCCCATTTTAATTTGTGTTTGTACATTTAGGTGTATTTATTCTAACCTCTCCTCAGGCATACTGAAGGTGCTGATCCCGGTTAGAGTATTTAAATCTAAATCTAATATACTGTATATAGATTTAGATTTTTTTTCTTCCATATATACCTATGCCAGACATTTACAAAGCCATATTCCAACAAGCATCAGTTGTCATATAGACTGCTTTTGTCATGATTGTTATGATAAGTGATGCTTGTTGGAATAACCCTTTATAAATATCTGTATAGGCTTATATCTGTTGTCATGGTAGGTGTGGTGTAGCATTATGAACGGTGTCCTATTTGGACTGGATCATTTGAACTCACCAAGTTTTGTTGCAGACGATCCCATTTTTGAATTTCTAGAAGACAAAAATACCTGTATTAGTAGTTATTAGTCTTTATTGGTTCTTCAGTAATATATAGCCCACCTCTGAGCACATCATTCAGCATGGTCTCCTGCAGATTTGAAACAGCTGTCTGAATACATCTGAATATTAGATGTATGCTCCTGTTCGTTTTTCAAATCAAACCTCTTCTGTACTCATTAATAAACTATTTAAATCAACAGAGCTGCGATTGTCGAGGTATATATAGAATGCGACCTTCAGATTTTAATTGTGTGCACCAAAATACACACAATGGATTAGAATCTCTAGATAGTATATCTCTTAGTGGCTACACCATACTATGCTCAAAAGAGATCTCTGAGCCATTGAGAAGAAAGATAGTTGAGTCTGGGACAGGTTTATAGTCAGACCCTTCACTCTGCAAAACATGTACAGAAATATTTTGGTTTTTATTTTAAAGTACATTGTTGACAACAACAGCGTAATGTTATATTGGATAATTGATTATGAAGTGTTAGGAAAAAACCTAAACATGTAAAGTATGGTGGTGGCAGCATTATGCTTTAAGGCTGTGTTTCTATAAGCTTGTAGCTGCAGCCAAGCATGAATTCTATGTGTATTAAAATAACTGAACCGTAGGTGGACATAACAAAATCCAGCAAATAATTGGCCAGTTATGATCTCAGGTCATATAGTAAATAGTTATATGCAAAAGACAAGGTGCCCCTGATCAAGTGATATTTGGAAAATGTAACATACTGGAAAAAACAACATAAATTATGTTCTCTGCAAAAGTTGCACAAACAGCAACTAAATTAGCAGGAAATGTCCATATTTAAGTTAGTCCCCTATAGAGAGGATGTATTACCTGTATTATTTGTCTATGCACGCAAGCAAGCCATCAAATAGCGAGTGTTTACATTTCTTATGTTTTTTTTAGTACATGATGCAAAGCGTAACATATCAGGTTTAGTTATGGTAGTATGTCATGTGACTGTAACAGTAGTTCACATTTAAACCCTGTAATATTATAAACTCTTATATAAAGTTACGCCAGCTTAACTTACCTGTACTAGAAGTGATGCTGAGCTCTGTGTCTCTTTCTCCTGCTCTGTCTGACACTCTGTGTTTGCAGGACGTTGTACGCGCTCATTTCACTTCCATGTTTAACCCCATGGATGGGGGGGGGTTATATATCTTATGAAGGGCTGATTTCTGGGAAATTAAAACTGAAAGCATGTTTGAGGTCACTGATGAACATGTCATGTCTGCTTATGTGTTTATTCTTCACCTTTTGTCTGTTTTAATATAATCAGTACAGACTTCACTACAACTTTACATGTGGAACTAGTTTGAACAGTGCTTTGAAGCATTTCACTCTTTAGAAATGCATGGACATCCTTTACTCTTACATAATCCGGGGATTGTTGCCCCATGTCCCAACACTGTAAAATAATAAATAAATAAATAAAGTGAATAAATAAAAAATTGTTTTCTGACAGCAGAGGTGCCGGTAAATGTCTGTATAAAAACAGAAAATTACTGTTTTATTAAAAACATAGATAAACCATATAAACACAGTAATTATCTTTACAATAAAGATACAATGGGAAATGTAATTGATATCAGTCATCGGTTGTCAGGTATCAGATATCAGATATCAGGTATCAGATAGCATTCATCAGTTGTCAGGCATCAGATATCAGTCATCAGTTGTCAGGTATCAAATTTCAGTCATCAGTTG
>JAVGWN010000279.1:0-14869 GCA_034552555.1 Semaprochilodus insignis
TATGGATCCCGTCACTCACACCCCGCAGGGATTTATAGCCCCATCATCCTCGTACAGCGCCATCTGCAGGAGCCTGAAGGTACTACCACCTTCTTTGTCTGGTGAGTTTACATTTCATACTGTTCAGTAAATAGGGAGCATATACAGACTACAGTTTCCCATATGTGTATTATATTATTATTATTATTATTATTATTATTATTATTATTATTATTTAAAAGTGCAGGAAAGACAGAGAGAGAAAAAGATACTACTGCCTGTTTATTCGTTTGTGTGCACTTCATGCAGGTGGAGAAAATGAATGCCCCCTCACGTTAATCTGGTGTGTTGGTCTCATCAATTCGATCATCATTCAACCATACACAGCGCAAAAGTAATAATAAATCTTACGCAGTTAACGGACTCCGTTCTTCACAGTATGAGGATCCATTTCTCAGAGCTGAAGATGGAGCTTCCCTGACGGAGGAAACAGAAAGTAAGTACACCTGCTGATAAACACCTCCCAAAACAGCTAACAGGTACACGGTTTTATTTCTGAAGTGCATGTTTGTGGCCTATCTGCTAATGCTACACTGAAAGTTTAATGCTAGTAATTTGGTCAGGAGCCGCTTCGTGTTAAATGTAGCACGGGTCAGTAAAAGAGCAGGAACCTGTGGGCGTCCCAGCTGAGCAGAGCGCAGCAGTGACTGGGGTATGTGAGCTGAGCTTCTCTCAGGTTCTCCAGGCTTTTCAGGGGAGGCAACCTCTTCAACGAGAACGCCGAGCGAGCCACCAGCTTCTGAACAGACTGCATTCCGACGGTGGGCAATGTCTCCAGAGCTGTGGAAGACACGTCCCTGCAACCCAGCGAACAATGCAGTAAGTACAGCTTCTTCATACGCAAACCAAGAGAAAATATAAATGGAGAAAGCAGTGCAGGATAGTTTTACACAGTTAACAATTTCCACACAAAGGAAAAGACGAGGGTCATATCAGAGAGAGCCCCCGTTTACTTGATTTCATTTCCAGGCAAAGCGGTCATCGCGTAGTTCTTCATTTCTAAGGAGATGTAAGATCCACTTGTATAAGGAAGGAGACAAAGGAGTTCTCAAAACTGATACATAGAAAGCTACATAGAAAATAAGACTCCTAACAACCACCTGGAAGACCTGGTAGACCCACCAGCACTGTCCCCAACAGATAAACAGCACTTAAAGCAACACTATGTAGGATTTTGGGATTTGGTGGAAATGTGTAATTCTGGAAATGTGTAATTGCAGGCAATATGCTGAACAGAACTTGAGTTGTGCATCGGATCCCCACGAGTGGATGAATCAGAATGTGGTGAACATGTAACAAGACGATTCAAAGAGAACTCAGCCAAACGGTGACAAAGGTCGTGTCCTCTGAGGATGTGAGTGAATTAGGCTCCCCGGACAAAAACGTCTGTCCCCTCTGTGATGTTCTGGGGGTGTTTAATTATGTGGAAATGGTTCTTTGCTTGAGGTGACAGAACCGAAGTGCCTATACTGAACTGCTGGACAACCAGGTTTTGCCTTTAGCTCATCATCATACCAAGGAACACTATTCCTATCCCTGTATTCCAAGATGACCATTCTGGCGTTCACAGGGCTGCAGATGTGACTGATTGGCCTGATGAACATTCAGGAGCACTCACACATCTGGACTGGCCCACAAAATCCCCAGATTAGAGACCTTTTGGAATCCTCTGTGGGAACTACCTGGAACAACCAGTATAACACCAGGGAAGGCATCCACCAAATCTGGACCACCTGACCAATTCTTTGATGTAAGAGTGTCTGAACATTGATGTGGCTACATCCAGAAACTTGTCCAGTACATGCCCAATCCAGTCACAGCTGTTACTGGTGCTGGTGGAGGTGGTACACACTGGTAGGTACGTTTGGTCACAGTGGTGTCGTTTTTTGTCCAGTGAGATCATCTACTATGGTTGGTATAGCCTAGTGAGTTACACCTCTGCCCTCCATGCTGTAGACTGGGGGTTCGATTCCCCACCTGAGTAACCACAGTATACTACCCCAGGGCAAAACTCCACTACCTTCTCCTACCTGTGTTTTTTGCGTTTGGCACCTGATCACCAAGCTGGACCTTTTTTTTCACCTGTGCGTGTGACGTTAACACATAAAGATGCACCACAAGGTCTGAAAACATCAAACAAAGAAGCTGCTGGTGTTCTCAGAACAGAGAACAGAGCCCAGCCCTCAACACCACTGAACTTGTTTGGGGTTATTTAGATGGTGAGAAGAAGCAGAAGATGCTAAACCAGCTTCTAAGACTGAACTTTGGAGGTGTGGAACTGAAAGTGAGTCTCCTGAGAAGAATGGAAGCTGGAATGAGGGTGAAGAGTGGACATACTAAACGCTCAGATACCTGATATTATCTGTAGCTGTTGAGGCGTTGTGTGTTAAATGGCTGGAACCTAAATAAATAGAGGCTGCACAGTCCTGCATATCAGATGTACTCCTCTGCAGCACTTACAGCACAGTGGGGCCAGAAGCTCCTCTGAAAGCCTCTCTGTGGATTATCTGCAGGTGTCGGTTGTTCTTCAGGAGTCTAAGAAATGGAATAAGAGTTTAAACTGAGTTTAAAGTGTTAAGAGTTTACAGCAGTGGCACTAACGCCAATGTTACAGAGGCCAGTATTTACAGTATGTCTATTTTGGTCCCGTTGAAGGCATGGCTTTGTATTTCTCTGAAGCCGTTGTTATAAAGATTCCTAGGAAAGAGAAGAAGAGCAGTTTGGCCATCGTTAGTACAGATACTGGTTACTGTATGTAGATCTACACATTGTTTGGTCTGCTGGTTTTACAAAATACAGTATTATCACAAAACTGATATGTAAATGAGCTCTCTTCTGATTGGCTGCACTGTATTGTGCCTGACTGTGCTGGCAGAAAATCAGCGGAAACAAGTGAACAGGAGCCAATATTAATTAGAGCACGATTTTCGAATGTAAACAACAGATCTGGATAATATTCACAACTGCAATTCATATACTGTATTAGCCTTAAAGCTAAGTGCTACAGCCAACAGCTAACTGTATTAGCCCTACATATTACAGCAACAGCTAGCTGTTTTAGCCCTANCTAACTGTATTAGCCCTACATATTACAGCAACAGCTAGCTGTTTTAGTCCTAAAACCAGCTGATATAACAGTTAACTGTATTTACTGTATAAGTCCTACAGCTAACAGCTAGCTGTATTAGCCCTACAGGTAACTGCAACAGCTAACTCTATTAGTCCTGCATTTAACAGCTAACTGTATTAGTCCAACAGCTAACAGTATTAGCCCTTCATCTAACTGTTACAGCTAACTGCTACAGCTAACTGCATTAGCCCTAAAACTAACTAACTAAAACTATTAGCCCTAGAGGTAACTGCTATAAGTAACTGTGTTTGTCCTAAAGCTAACTGCTACAGCTAAAGGCTTAGCCTCAGCTACCTGATACAGCTAAGTGTATTAGCCCTACATCTAACAGCTAATTGTTGAAATGTCCACAGAGAAAGACAGCCGTGGTCTGTTAGCTCAGCTAACGTTACCAGCTGAGTCTTTTTGAGTTGGTATCTCTCAGCTGGTAAACAGTCAGTGTAGAGTTACTGATAACTGATACATGATCAGAGATGGTGATCACAGTCTGAACCAGCAGACAGCAGAAATGAACTGGAACTAGGTTTATCAGCTCTGCCTGCCTCCAGTCTACAGCAGAACTCTACTGTGCAGCGACGCTGCGCTGGGCAGGAGCTTTAAGGCGAACCCCTCCTGGCTGCTTTTCAGCAGAGCCCAGCTTTTAAAGGTCTGTCTGTTTGACGCTCAGCCCAATTAGTAACTTGGTTCTCCATAATGTGGGTGCTTTAATAATCCGGCCACTCAAAAGCCAGCGCCAACTATTAGATCTGTATTGTGTTGACTGTGTGACTCACATTGTAGTGTCTTCACTTGTCATTCCGCTGAAGGCGTTCGGAGGGACTGACTCCAAGTGGAGGTTGTCACAGATATCACTAAAACAGAAACAGACATAGACAGTAGTGCTGTGCGTCTCACGCCAGCGTCTGTCATGTGATCACACTGCGGACCCTCCGACACGAGACTAAATGTTCTGGAATCTTGTTTTTCCCCCACTCTCGTTTAGTACCTCTCTGGACATGTTCGCTACTGGACGATCTCTGACCGGATAAACAGCTTGATCAGCTCAGCTGTGTTTTGGAACCTGCTGTTGGGCTGTTTTCAGCTTGTTAAACTGTCCACTGTAGAAACAGCAGCTTCTGTAAGCTGTGGCTTGTTTCTGGTTGATGGTGATACGGCCTGGAGAACCAAGCCCAAAACACAAGTGGACGGCACCCCCTTACTCGTCCCGCACCCAGACCAAAACGATTAAACACAACAAAATTCAAGCCAAACATGACTGATTTGCTCTTAGGCAGCGGTAACGTCGGGGATGAGAATGCCTAAATTCACCACACAACCCCAAAAACACGGATTTGGCCCGAGAACACTGATGAGAGTAAAACAAGAAGGGTGCCATAGACGCCAGCCATTTATACCCTGGCAGGAACAGGATCATCAATTTAGTGGCTCCTCCTTCTGCATGCTCCGCCTCCAACTTGCAGAAAGGGGGAGAACAAGCAAAGCAGCCTACCATACCATGACAACGGCTGGCTGGCCAAACACATCTAGCACCCACAGAGTGAGGCAGGGGTGAACGTTCCCTGTACTTTCAGGCTCAAACTGGAGTCTAGGGTCTGTATTTAGGACTAAGACTATTAGCAAATCCAGCTTAAGGAGAACCTGGACACTTCCTACATCTCCACGCCTATACCACCAAACACTGTGTCCACTCACTGTCCACCTCGTAGATGTACAGTCAGAGATGATAGCTCATCTGCTGCTGCACAGTGCAGTGTTGGTCATCCTCTAATCCTTCATCAGTAGACACAGGATGCTGCCCACAGGACGCTGTCCACAGGACGCTGCCCACAGGACGCTGTCCACAGGACACCACCCACAGGACGCCGCCCCCAGGACGCTGACCCCAGGACACTGCCCACAGGATGCTGCCCACAGGACGCCGTTGGCTGGATAGTTTTGGTTGGTGGACGGTTGGTGGTTCTCAGTCCAGCAGTGACATTGAAGTGTCCAGCAGCACTGCCGTGTCTGATCCACTCACACCAGCACCACACACACTAACACACCACCACCACGTCAGTGTCACTGCAGTGCTGAGAATGATCCACCACCCACATCATACCTGCTCTGTGGTGGTCCTGTGGGGGTCCTGACCATTGAAGAACAGGGTAATACAGTACACAGAGCAACAGATGGACTACAGTCTGGACCTGTACAACTACAGAGTGTCCTGTATGGTCAGTGGAGCTGATACAGTGGATGGTGAGTGTAGATACGAGGAGCTGGTGCTAATGGTCGATCTGTGCATACTGTACATGTACTACATTGCATGTATGTGTTTGTTGTTCTACCACAGAGTTGAAATACAGCCTGATGCCCTGGACACAGGTACCACCAACTAGATAGCTAACCTAGTGCCTGAATTGAGACAGGCTATGAGTGGCTAGACAGGCTATTAGCAAACATAGTGCTACACTACAGCCGGCCACGGGTCTCATGTGTTTGCCATCTATTTCCATGTGATGCAGAACTCACAGTATGAAAGAAGCTTCGAGGGAAGAGATGGATGTCAGGTCAGGAAACGCTGCTATGCCAGTGTTGGAGATGCTCCTGTGGAAATGAAAAGCAGTCTACTGTCTACAGAAGCAACTTATCAAAGTCCTGATAACATGCTAAATGTCAACAGGATCCTCAGGTCCTTCAGGATGGTGTCTTACTCCAGTTGTTTGTATTTAACGGGTGGGGGTTAAGATTAGCAGTGGGTCCTTGGAATAAGCTAAGTACATAGGATTCAAATCAGAGTAAGAAAGGACGAGGCAGGTTAGAGAACTTTCCTCGGCCATCTGCATTTAAAGATTTGCCCTCTTTTTACATCATCGATTCACCACTACAGTTCAATACTCACTCTACCTGCCCTCGCCCACTCTGCCTTTTCAATTCCCCTCAGGAGGACTAAGGTAAACATTTGGTGTGCATCAAGTACTAAGAGGTAAGCACAAGACACTGTTAAGCACTAGCACTATGTGGTGAGCACTAGATTCTGTCAAGTGAGCATCAGACATAAATGAAGTTATTTTTGATGGTATCTGGTGCTCTCCTATTAGTATCAGGTGCTCACCACCTAGTATTTAGCGCTCATGGATAGTACTTGGTGGTCACCACATAATATCTGTAGCTCACCATGTAATAACTGGTGCTCACATGCTAGCATCAGGTACTTACCACATAATATCTGGCACTCACCTGAAATGATCTGGTGCTCACCATGTATTATCTGGTTCTCACCTGACAGTACATGGTGCTCACCTCATAGAATCTGGTGCTCACCTGATAGTATCTGGAGTTCACCATGTAATAACTGGTGCTCACTTGTCATTATCTGTTGCTCACCATGTTTTATTTGGTTCTCACCTGATAGTACATGGTGCTCACCACATAGAACCTGACATTCACCAGCACACTCCTCCCTTACTGCACAGAGAGCCCACTTGTGTAACGCAGATATGCCAGATGTGTGGTCAGTTGAAGTGGACGAGGACAAGTTAATAAGCCTCATGATGTTTAGCTTTCTTTAGAGAAGTTTAAAGTCAATAACATCTGGACCCATGAAAGACTGAAATATGATGGAGGAGAAGACATGAAGCACTCACAGATATCTCAGCTTGGGAAGATTGTTGAAGGCCCGCTGGCCTATGTGAACCAGGCTCCGCGTGTTCTGGATTGATCTGCAATCAAACCATACGTCGCAGTTCAACAGTGGATTGTACTGTTCGAGAAGAAGCACGCATGAAACCAAGAACAGGCTAATACTGCTGTAAATGCAGTGGCAGGAGAGCAGCCTTAGGCCAGTGGGATCATGGCAACTGACTGCCAATAGCACCCATCCAGTGATTGAGAGTAGGTTTGGTGTGAGGTGTAAACAGAGTGATCGAGAGCGGGTTTGGTGTGAGGTGTAAACAGAGTGATTGAGAGCGGGTTTGGTGTGAGGTGTAAACAGAGTGATTGAGAGCGGGTTTGGTGTGAGGTGTGAACAGAGGGGGACATCTGGTTACCTTCACCACCACTGGGAACAGTTCTGATCGTTTATCTAGAACAGAGTGTTTCACACCAAACCCGCTCTGAACGACTCTGTTTATGTGTGTATGACTGTTTAATTATGGAGGATTATAAATCTGCATTCTTCTGCTTTAGGAGCACTGGTAGGTCTGGAGGAGACCTGAGACGCAGCAGACAGCTGTAAGTGAAATATGATCCTGTTCTTCGTGTAAATATTGTTCAGCTGAGTTTGAGTGAGAGAGAAAGCAGCTAATCCATCTGTGAGCTGTTCCGAACGGTTTCTCAGGAGCTGAATTTCAGAGAAAACTGCTTAAGTGTAATACGTGTTTCAAAACAGACTTGAGCACGTCTGGGAGAAGTAAACAGGAGCAGATCTCCTTTACAGTATGTCTCCTCTGTGTTGTTTGTCAGTCATGTTTGAACACTCTGCACTTGCTGGCTGTCTCAGCTCCAGGAGGCCTCCTCTCCGAGGTCTGACTGTCCAACTCTCTGGTGTCTTGTTTTGTGGATTCAGTCTGATTCCCACACGTGAAGATGTACAATGACATCGTAGCACTTACATCTCGGAGAGGTTCAGGAGGTTGTTGAAGGCTTGAGTCTCTATGCCCTCCAGAGTCACGCTCTGAGCAATTTCTCTGAAATCACACAACAGTACGAGACACTGAAAGATGAAGCTGTTTTGATTAGAGTTTATTAAGTACTGATACTGAATTAATAACATAACTAAACCCTAAACCCTAAACTCACACTAAACCCTAAACCCTAAACTCACACTAAACCCTAACCCCTAAACTCACACTAAACCCTAAATCCTAAACTCACACTAAACCCTAAACCCTAAACTCACACTAAACCCTAACCCCTAACCTTACACTATACCCTAACCCTTAACCTTACACTAAACCCTAAACCCTAAACTCACACTAAACCCTAAACCCTAGCCTTACACTATACCCTAAACCCTAAACTCACACTAAACCCTAACCCCTAACCTTACGCTATACCCTAACCCCTAAACTCACACTAAACCCTAAACCCTAAACTCACACTAAACCCTAACCCCTAACCTTACACTATACCCTAACCCCTAACCTTACACTAAACCCTAAACCCTAAACTCACACTAAACCCTAACCCCTGCATTTACACTAAACCCTAACTCCTGACCTCTTTTATAAACATATATAAGTGTAAATCTAGGGTTTAGTGTAAGTATATCGTAGTATAAATACGTTTTTTATAAAGTATAAATATCCATCATCATGTGTGAAGAGTTTGGAATAGTGAGGAGCCGCAGCTTTGGTAGAATACTCCATAACGGTTATTCCAACTCCACTAAACAGTCAGCAGTGGTGCACTTAGACCATGTGATTTATTAGTCATAAAGCGAACCTTCTTGGCTCAGGTCAGTCCTTTCAAATGCATCCCTGACGCTGATGAATTCATCTGGCTGACATTTCAGAAACTACACTGGCCTAAAACATTTCGGGTAACATCAGCCTTCAGGAGACTGACGGGCCTACGTCGTTTCAGATGGTGAGGTTGCCATGACCGGTTTTTGCTGTATTAGCGTGTAAAATGTCTGTAAACTAAGGTTAGCACTCTCTGGCCCTTCAGAGGGGAATTACAGGCAGGTATGGAGTCAAAACTCCGAGAGGAGCCGTTTGTTTATCAGACAGGTACGAAAGCATGTCTACGGCCCACCAGTAGACCACCTCCATGAGAACCAGAGTCTCAGAAGTCTGAAAACAAGCCCTGGGTGATGTGGTTCAGTGGGTTAAAGGAGAGAGATGTCACAATATTTGCACAGCAGTGATTTACACCGATCTCCGCTTGGCAACCTCAACTCACCATTTCTTCACTCCTGTCTCCAAAATAGCACCGAACAAACAGGGTTCCTACTCCAACGTGCTGCGATAGAATATCGTCCCTTATATAAACATCCATGTTCTCTGAGTCTGAGAGCTTCACTTGTCCTCATATTCTAATAAACAGGACATGAAGACTGCAGATGTGAACATCAGAACATCTGTACTTGAAGCCCCACTAAAGCACTTAGATCAGAAAACCTCCTCTGTACAGACTTAACAAAGGGTTCTTCAGTAAAGCCAGCGGTTCTACATAGAACCATGCCTAAGTATTCTGTACACGTCTTCAGACTGATGTTGCCTATATTTCTATATAGAACCAAATAGAACTAAAAAGGCTCTTCAGTAAAGCTAATGGTTCTATATAGAACCGTGGATGGTCAAAGAACCATTTGCATGCTTATATTACTCTGTACATGTTTTTAGACTGATGCAGAATGAGCAGAATTGCCTCTGTTTCTATATAGAACCAAAAAGGGTTCTTCTATTGCTGCAAGCTTGACAACAGTGGTAGAACCCTTTGTGATGCTACATAGAATCATTTTCATA
This sequence comes from Semaprochilodus insignis, assembly GCA_034552555.1. Taxonomy (NCBI): domain Eukaryota; kingdom Metazoa; phylum Chordata; class Actinopteri; order Characiformes; family Prochilodontidae; genus Semaprochilodus; species Semaprochilodus insignis. The sequence continues at coordinate 9,619 of JAVGWN010000279.1, forward strand.
AAGGGTTTATATAGCGCTATACACAACACAATGAGTTCTGATGTTTAAGTGGTTCTTTGCATGGTGCAAATGGTTCTTTAGATTGCTGTAGAAATGCTGTATATGGTTCTATATAGAAGTTTTTTGAAGACTGCAGAAGTGAACATCAGAACACCTGTATTTGAAGCCACACTGAAGCACTTAGATCCGGCAGCAATGTGGTGCTAGTAAAACCTCTTCTGTACAGACTTAACAAAGGGTTCTTCAGTTCTTCAGTGGTTTATATAGAACCATGAACACCCTGAACAGACATGGTCAAAGAACCATTTGCATGCTTGTATTATTCTGTACATGTCTTCAGACTGATTCAGAGCTTGACAGCAGTAGCAGGACGCTTTTTGATGCTACGTATAACCGTTTTCATTGAGGCTTTATTTAGAGCCATATACAATGCAATGAGTTCTGTATAGAACCAATGCATGCCTAAATATGGTTGTATATGCCTGTATATGGTTCTATGTAGATCATGTTTAAAAATTGTTCTATATAGCACCAGAAAGGGTTCTGCTTTTGTTACAATGTGAAGCTTATATACACTCTTTTAAATATGGTGGTTCTTCAAGGGTTCTTTACTAAAGGCAATGGCTCTATATAGAACCATTTCATGCTTAAATGGTTTTCTGTATGGTGAAAATGGTTCCTTAGATCGGTGGAGACATGTGGCAAGCATGAGACATATGGTTCCATATAGATCCTTTTTAAAATAGTTCAATATAGCACCAAAAAGGTTCTGCTTCTGTTACAAGTAAGCTAGTATACTCTGGTTTAAGGGTTCTTTAGCAAAGACAGTTGTTATATTTAGAACCATGAGTTCTGCATAGAACTATTTTTGTGTTTAAAAGGTTCTCTGCATGGTGAATTGGTTCTTCTGATTAATGGGGAATGTGGTGTCACAATGCTGTATACAGTAGCAGAACCCATTTTAGTGCTGTGTAGAATTAAAAGGTTCTATATAGAACCGTATAAAACACCTTTTTCATCAATCCAGAGAACCGTTTCACCATGCAAAGAAGCATTTAAGCTTCAAATGGTTCTTTGAGTGTTCCTGGTTCTAGAACCATGGTCGTACTAAAGGACCCATTTCAGGAGTGTAGAAGACTAGAACTAGGAGGCTCCTGTTGGAGATGTCCTGCTGGGGTTTCAGTGTGGTGCCAGATACTCACATTCTCTTCACACCTCTCAGTCCATCGAAGCTGAGAGTGAGGATGGTCTTCAGGTGGATGTAGTTCAGAACCCTGAAACAGAAACAAGAACATATAATTAAGAGCTCAAAGGTTCTAAAACAGACTGGATAACAGGCCAAATACCCCAAACACATTCAGTGGTGTTGAGGTTCTGGACTCTGGGGTGGTCAGTCCATTGTTCTGAGAACACCAGCAGCAGCTTCCTTGTGAGTGTGTGATGTGTGTGTGTCTCCTTTTCTCAGTGAGGAGCTTCTTGAACAGCTACACCTCCTTTCAGACCTCCATAACGTTGAGGAGTCTTCTCATAGTGGAAGAAGAATGGACAGGAACACCTGTGGAGGTTCTCAGATCTGAAGCAGTGTGGAGCTTGATGTTCTCCTCTCTCACAGAGATGAAGGTGCTGTGTATCTGATGGGGCAGTCTTGAGGGTGTTTACGTGTATCTTACCTGAACCGTATATCATGTACCTTTAATAGCAGCCCAATAAGAAGTCTAATACTAATGGACATGACATCAACGTTTATATGACGTCATGACCACCAGTGCATGTACGTCCCTGCAGCTGCTTACCAACCTTCCCTCTTCTGCAGTAAGCCTGAAGACTACACAGTGGATCTGCAGAGGAAGCCCAGTGCAGAGGAGCTGGAGCTTCTACAGCTCTGTTTATGATGAGACAGGACTAAAGCCTTCGGTATTTCATGGCACCCACCCCTTAGAAAACAGCCCACCGGTCTTATCTGTTACTGTCAGCCACAACACCGACCAGCGAAACCACATCGGCACAGCGTTCCCACTCAGGACAACACCAACATCTAAACAGTGTCACCAGCTTCCTTCCTCACTAATTGTTTTATATAAGATAAGCATCACGGAAATCTGCATCCACAAACAGCCATCTCCATTTCATCTGACAAGGTCTCCAGTCCCACCGAAACTGACCGTGGCGCAGAGGAGGGGTTCCCAACCCCGGGCCCACCTGGTAATAACTACAGAGTAAAGCATTTCGGTCCAGTCAGAGGAACCCAAATATGCTAAAAATAACACTGAAAAAAAAAACTTAAAAAAGGGGAAATAAAAAGAGCAGAAATGTACACGGAAGACGTGGACTGTGATCTGGAGCTGCAGGCCATCACGTTTCCAACACTGGCTCTCTGATAAGAGCAGGGCTCTTGTGATGTCTCAGTAGCCCACACTCAGACTCCCCTCACTGGGCTTCTGGTTAAAGAAGAATCATGACACATCCCAATTCAACCAGGGGTCTTTGAAAGCGTCCTGAGAAACCTCTCCATCAGCTGCTAACCAGCAGCCAAGTTGTCTCAGACTGAAGATGTTTAATTAGCCTGCTACGACACAGACCAGCCATGACATTAAAACCACCTCCTCGTATCTACACTCCCTGTCCACTGAATCAGCTCCACTGACCATACAGGACACTCTGTAGTTGTACAGGTCCAGACTGTAGTCCATCTGTTTCTCTGTGTACTGTATTACCCTGTTCTTCAATGGTCAGGACCCCCACAGGACCACCACAGAGCAGGTATGATGTGGGTGGTGGATCATTCTCAGCACTGCAGTGACACTGACATGGTGGTGGTGTGTTAGTGTGTGTGGTGCTGGTGTCAGTGGATCAGACACAGCAGTTCTACATAGAACCATTTAAATGGCTCTTTGCATGGTGAAACGGTTCTTTAGAATGTTGGAGAACATGTTGTATGTGATTCTGTATAGCACCCAAATGGGTTCTGCTATTGTAACTAGAAGAACTGTCCAGCAGTGGTGTCCTCCATGAGTCATCCTGTTAGTGCAGCACCATCGGCAGACGGCTGCACCATGCAGGACTACATGCACACAGACCGTTACCACGACTGTCCTTAACACCACGTCACCGTCACCAAAGACTGCAATGGTGTCGTACCAGACTGTCATGGAGTGACTCAGAACGGCAGCGGGTCATCTTCAGTGACGAGTCCCGCTTTTGTCTTGGTGGAGACGACCAACGAATCCGTGTGTGGAGGCACCGTGGTCAGCACCAAGATGAACGGTTTGTTGTCACACGTCCAGAAGGCCTGGTGTCACTCCACCTCCACCCCTACCGCACCATCTGCAGGAACTGTGTGAGGATATTCAAGCTGCATGGGATGGATTATCACAGGACACCATTAGGAACCTCTACAGCTCCATGCCGAGACGTCTGGTGTGTTGGGTTAGCAAACGCGGCGGCCCGACGCCATACTGAGAGACAGACTTCTGTATGTGTAGCTCAATAAATATTGATCATATCAGTCTAAATTTATCATCAGTTATTGATCCTGGTATCCGACACTTCGTTCTGGGTGCTCAGGATCGCCCAAGTTAGGTCCACCGAATAAATTGCACACAAAGATCTCTGTGACTCGAGCTCCAGTTTTTTTTGAGGGATCCATAGGAGTGCTGTAGAGTTATAGCCTCTATAATATAATAGGGCTAATAAAGGACTATAAACACCGTATACCAACACAGCAAACAAACACTCAAGCATTTGAATAATTTGGCCCAGATGTGGAGCCCAACTGTAAATTACGCATTTTGGATGGAATGCTCCTTTAAGCGTGACATTGATTGGCCTGCTGGCCTTGACTGACTCCAGCTCTTATCAGGGCTCAAGGTTTTGGGTATATCAGAGAGGAGAGATGATCTAAAGCCCTTGAGGACGTTCAGCCCAGCTGTGCGCGCCCTCACCAGCCGCCACCTATTCATCACTCCGCTAACGAGCCTGCTCCTGAGCTCAGCCAGAGGAGCTTTCCATTTCTGGCAAAACAACTTGACCTCACTCCTCCAGATACTGCTCACACACCTCCACAACCCCCTACCCACCCTCCACAAAGAAGGAGGAGGTATTGCGCAACACGAGAAAGGCCGATACGTGGCCTACTGAAAAGGAGGCAGAGGCTAGAAATAGAGGGCTAGTGAAAGATAAGGGCAAGCTGATGTCATAATCCTGCATCACATGGTCAGGGCTGTGGCTGGACGAGGGTAAGGGAGCGATTACTGTGTGGCTGATTTACCTTGTACATCAAAGAGCATTACACTGTTACTGTTTTCCTTGACTGAAATACCTGGAGCAGGTAATCCGGCTAACCACCATTCGTGTTAAACTGTTTGTTACCGCAGTGCCAGAAACTTCAGACAGTGGTGGTGAAGGGAACCAGACGTCCCCCTCTAAAAGCTCCCTCACAGAAAGTTACTACATGAGGTGGTTCTGAATACGCTGCTATCAATAATCCTGAACCTAAAAGACTAAAAGGTCATATACAGCCTAGCAACACCTTAACAACTAGCTGAGATTCCATAACAATATCCAAGAGGCAGCTTAACAACCACCTGGGAGTCCATAGCACCGGCCAAGCAACACCATAGCAGCTGCCTGGATACCATAGCATCAGCCAAGCAACTCCATAGCAACCACCAACATACAATAGCAAAAGCCTAGCAACATCTTAGCAACCACATGGATACCATAGCAACAGCCTTGGAACAATTTAGCAACCAGCTGGGATTCCACAGCACCAGCCAAGCAACACCTTAACAATCAGCTGGGATAGCATAGCAACAGCATAGCAACACCACAGTGTCACTGCTGGACGGAGAATCGTTCACCAACCAAAACCATTCAGGCAACAGCGTCCTGTGGGCGGCATCCTGTGGGCAGAGTCCTTTGGGCAGCGTCCTATGCCCACTGATGAAGGACTAGAGGATGACCAACACTGCACTGTGCAGCAGCAGATGAGCTATCGTCTCTGACTGTCCATCTACAAGGTGGACCAGCAAGGTAGGAGTGTCTAATAGAGTGGACAGTGAGTGGACACAGTGCTTAAACACTCCAGCAGCACTGCCGTGTCTGATCCACTCACACCAGCACCACACACACTAACACACCACCACCACGTCAGTGTCACTGCAGTGCTGAGAATGATCCACCACCCACATCATACCTGCTCTGTGGTGGTCCTGTGGGGGTCCTGACCATTGAAGAACAGGGTAATACAGTA
>JAVGWN010000280.1:827-14862 GCA_034552555.1 Semaprochilodus insignis
GAAATTGACATTTCAGTGCCTTCTTTATATATACATGTGTAATTATTATTATTATTATTATTATTATTATTATTATTATCATTACCCCCGATTACTGATGTGAACTGTCTGTAAAGCACTTTGAGCTGCCACTGGTAAGAAAGATGCTCTATTAATAAACGTTATTATTATTATTAATAAACCAAACCAGAGCTTTATTCGCATTAGGCGTCACGGTACGCAACTGGAGAGCAGCTCTAAAGTCAAAAATGGCGTCAGTCCAGAGCTGCTCCGTAACCCATATACAGAACTGCACGCCTCCCGAGGATTTCACTGACTTGAAACTCTATATAGACATGGAGTGGACATATTCACGGAACACTGCGTCTGTAGGAGGTTACCTTACCGGGCTCACCGGGTTTTTTACTGGTCAAACCCCAGAAACTTGGGGGCTCACGTTACCAGGGCTGCTTGTATATGTGAAAGCTTTTAAACTGGTCAGTACTTATGAAGAAGCTCGGAGGGCTTTGTCACCGGAGAAGCCCGCCTCCCAAAGCTCCAACAAACCTCCGCCCGTCACCGGTAGCCTCGGCAATAAAACGAGGCAACAATGAGGGCGATTTTGCGGGCGTCGTTTGTCTTGGGAGCTGCTGAGAGGAGAGCATGTGAAGCTCCTCTGGCTCACAGGACACCTATAAAAAGAAGCCCCTCTAAGCTCGGGCTTTACTACCGCTAGCGTCCAGGAACCCTTGAAATGTGGGCACAGGCACAGGCACACGCACTATGACTTGTCCCAAGTGTGTATATATATATATATATTATACACATACGGTTTTATGCAAAAGTCAATTGAGTCAATTGAGAATATTGGATATATATATCAAATTATATGTGCTATTACTTTTGCACAGACCCCAATTTATTTCTCTCCCAGTGCTAAACTCAGCAAATATTAGCAAATATTAATATTGGGGGGGGGGTATGAATCACCAAAAGCCCCATGATGTAACATTATCAACATATTTAAATAAAAAAAAAAAAAAAATTACATTTAAGAAGTTAGAAGATGATGTAACTGTGATTTTAGGAATATTGCGATATATCAAGTACTGTGATATCTGGGGCAAATTCTGTCAGCATCTGTTTTCAATTTTTACATTTATATAATAAAATAAATAATATAATAAAATAGCTATGTATGTATCTATGTAATATTTGGCATCCAGGTATTTCCAAACAAAATACTGTGATACTATATAAGCTGTAAAGCACTGAGAATGAAGCTGTAGTAAAATGAGTATCTGGGATTCCTCATATTTGAAAGGGTGATCAAATCTCTGGGAGAATGTCTTATTAATAAATAATTATGGTAGATTATTCATCATGTAAATTATTTGAGGTTCCCAAAGATCTTGCAATATTGAGTCGACCAGGCTGAAGTACATTCTGACGTGATACTTACTGATATTTCAGTCTTTACTGATATTTTGCCTTCATTATGTTATTACAGAATAGAATAATAGCAGTTATTAATTTGACATCTTACATATAATGCATATGGTAGAAGTATGTACCTGTATGTAACAGTAGTTTGTGGCGTGTGTATGATATACAGTGCAAAGTGTTTAGAACTGGGAAGCGTGTTACACTGCGTTATGATAAATACAAATAAACACTGAAATATAAACATCAATGTTATTAAAAACAAAAAGCAGCTGACACGTTAGAAGAACACGGGTTCGGTTCTAGACTTCGCCTCAGCTCCACCAGCCATCGCATAAGGTTGTTAAAGTCCTCCACCAGCACCCCCAATTTCATTTAATGAAGAACTGATTAGATGAAAAAGGTGCTGGATGAAAACTACAAATAATACCATACATCTCCGCAGGAAATGATTAAACGAGCACAGTCACACACGTAAAATCACTACTTATTAAAATAATATGCTTGTATTTATTCTAATATTAGTATTTATCTGAATAAATAAACACTTGCTGCCCAATTAGCTCTATACAAAACGAACTGTATGAAATAACAGGATGTATCAACATATAATAAGATGCTTTTGTCTATGTGAAAGTGAGCTGTATTATTCATATACTGTTTACATAAAGAGAGATTATCTTATTATATATAACTTATATATATATACAGTATTTATATGTAATAAGATGCTCTTTGTGAATACTGTATGAATATTACAGCTCCCCACTGTGCTGTGTATGTGTGAGTCTGTGTGTGTGTGTGTGTGTGTGTGTGTGTTTATTTAGTTTCTGTGATTGATCTAGACGTTCGCATATCATACCCACTGAGGACCCTGTCTGAGGATGAATGACTGTGTGTGTGGGAGTATTAGAGGGATTTTCCTATACAGATATACACACACACACACACACACTCTCACACACACACACACACACACACACACACACACACACGCACACACACACAACACACTTGCAGAACTTTACAACAGAAACATAAGACCCTCTTCCCTTTACTCATCAGACAGACAGGCTGAAAACTGAAAAGACAGGCTGAAAACTGAAAAGACTATTTTTATCAACCTCCACACACACACACACACACACACACGCACATACGCACATTTACACACACACACAGACATACACACACACACGCACGCACACACATTTACACACACACACATGCACACATTTACACACACACATTTATACACATACATACACATTTACACACACATACACACACAGACATACACACTCACAAACATATGCACACACACACACTTGCGCACACACACACACCAACTAACACACACAGACATACATATATACATACACACACAAACTAACACACACACACACACACACACACACAGACATACATACTTACATATGCACACAGTCACACACAGTCACACACACACACATACACACAGACATACATACACACACAAACTAACACACATACACACACACTGTGTTAGTTAGTGGGCAGAATGCTGACTGCAGACTGAAGTTGTGGGAGAGTCACCCACACGGCCGTATGAGTGGCATGGTTTGAATAAGAACAGGTGTTTATGAAACAGATGTGTGATACCCAATCTGGTGAGAAAAGATGACATCACAACACACACACACACACACACACACACACACACACGCACACTAACACACACACACACAGCCAAGTTTCAGCACTGTTGCCCAGAAACAAACAGACCAGTACCAACCAGCTGCTTTCCTCATCTCTCATTCTCCCCTTTATATCCCTCCAGTTCTCTCTCTCTCTCTCTCTCTCCCTTTTTTTCTCTTGAGCACTTAAAGTGATGGTTTGCCCAACAATGACTCTGCTGGGGCCGCTGGCGCTACACAGCTAATGTAGCTGTCACATAAATGACATAGACTTGCCTCTGTGGTTTCTGGCACTGTATGACGTACAGTCATGTGGAGACGTTTGAACACCCTGGTCAGATTCTGAGCATGTTGAAAATAGGTGAACACGTCCAGAGGAACAAACCTCAGCTCATTTAAGACACAGTTTCTGTTTATTGTGCCGAATATAACATATAGTACAAAAAGTATGAATAAATAATGATATAAAAATGCTAAAAAAGTTTATATATATATATATATATATATATATATATACGTGTGTTCAAATAAACAGCAATTGCATATTTAAATGTCCTCTATAGTACTTCTGCACATTTTCATACACAGTTACTGTTTATTGTGATGAACTGAACATACTGTATTAACTGCATTAAAATAAATATATAAAGTTTTATTTCATATTTTATGTCCTATATATATATATATATATATATATATATATATTTTACATTGGGTAAATAAACAGTAATGGTGTATTTAAATATGCTCTATAATGTGTTCATTATTTTCATACAACAAACATGCAGTTCAAGCTGGGTGTTCAAACCTATGTGTATGATATGTACTGTGATCTATAAACATGAAGAATAAGGACGTTGGACGGCTAAAATCAGTAGCGGCGGCCGTCCTGAAGCCTGAGCTTTGGCTGTGCAGTTATTCATTTTTGTGGATAAGCTATAAAGCCCTGTTAGCTACGTGAGCCTCAGGGCAAAGCTAAAGTCTAAGCATCAGATATCATTGAAATCATGGATCCATCCTGAAGAATCGAAATAGAACATCCACATGTAAGAATTTACATAACTGAATCTGACTGTTTAAGTCTCGCCTATTAGCGACTGTTCATCCAATCACCATTATGAAAATAAAGGTAAATTTAAACTTGATATGGAAATATTCTTAATTAATTAATATTCTTTAATTTCATTGAAATACTAGCTAAACATTCCGTGCTTGGAACCATCACCAGTCGGAATGTCTGCGGAGGGTAATCAGATATTCTTTTCTAAATGATATTTAATTATATGTTTAAATTCTATAATAAATTCTATAAATGATATCTGCATTGAGCAGAGTGGCTGATTCGACCATACATCCATCTGGATAAAGGCTGCACTGCGGCACTGCACTGACTAGCGGCACAAATGCTGCACGTGTGAAAGATTAGCAGTATTATTAATAGGCTGATATCCATACCAAAATAATATTTATAATAAAACCGAAACATCAGGAATGAAAGTTCAACATTCATGAAATTGTACATGTTCATTCCTAATCATATTCTGAAGGGTATTACAAAAGGATTTCCGAATACAGCTTTTATACTTGAGTTGATGCTCTTTCAGAATTCCCCCTTAGAAGCATGTTTTCTACAATAAACAAAACAAACATTGAGCTTTCAATAATCAGTTCTGTAAAAAACTTTCTCTGGAATCGGAATTTTTAAATTCTAGCATCGCCAAAAGCTAGATCTGCGTGCATATCGTCGTTGTTCCAAACAAAAACAAGTATCTCCAAAATGGCAACTTTACAGGAGAGGCCAAAAACCTCATTTAACTTTAATGGAAGTCAATGGAACCAGACGTCTTTCCAAACAGTTTTGGGCCATTTCTGTTGGTCCATTCAACATGAGATTCTCACTCAGTGTAAACGGCAGCTGATGTGTTCAAATGATGCACAAAAGTAAAAATGGACAAAAGTGGAGATACATGTTTTTCATTGGACAGCGACGATATTCAAGTAGGCAACCTCTCATTTGCATATCCAAAAGTCTTTTCTGTGCAAAACTATTCAAAATACTTCATCATACATATCATAAATCAGCGGGTTTACAATGATTGTGATTTCCATTATGTTGAACCACAGTCCCAGTTTACTTCCTGTGTCTCGGCTTAAACGCTGAAATACTGCTTCCTGCCCAACAAGGTTGCATTCAGCTAATGTATCTGTGGGGTATTTGTTGTTCAGCGTGCCGTGGATACGCTAAAGCTGCTTCCGTATGTTTGTGTGTGTGTGTGTGTGTGTGTGTGTGCGTGTAGGTACGACAGAGCGTGTGTGTTTGATCCAGGGTACAGTGGAGGCGCTGAATGGAGTTCACAACTTCATCGCCGAGAAGGTGCGCGAGATGCCGCAGAGCAGTCAGAAGAGCGAACCGGTCAGCATCCTCCAGCCCCAGACCACGGTTAACCCAGACCGCGTCAAACAGGTCAGCATGTCTGCATTCTCAAACCAACCCTGAGCCTGACCACACCAAACAAGTCCAACACGCAGACAGACATACCCACTCAGCCAAAGGAAGGAAGATAAAGGTCACCAGGAACATTTAGACTGATATGATCAATATTTATTGAGCTACACATACAGAAGTCTGTCTCTCAGTATGGAGTCGGGCCGCTAACCCAACATGCCAGACGTCTCGGCATGGAGCTGTAGAGGTTCCTAATGGTGTCCTGTGATAATCCATCCCATGCAGCTTGAATATCCTCACACAGTTCCTGCAGATGGTGCGGTAGGGGTGGAGGTGGAGTGACACCAGGCCTTCTGGACATGTGACAACAAACCGTTCATCTTGGTGCTGACCACGGTGCCTCCACACACGGATTCATTGGTCGTCTCCACTCGTCACTGAAGATGACCCGCTGCCATTCTGAGTCACTCCATGACAGTCTGGCACAACACCATTGCAGTCTGTGGTGATGGTGACGTGGTGTTAAGGACAGTCGTCGTAGCGGTCTCCGTGCATGTAGTCCTGCGATGTGCAGTCGTCTGCCACTAACATGTGGCACTAACAGGACTCAGGATTCAGGAGGACATCACTGGGTGCAGCTATTTGTACAGCTATGCTGAAAATCTCTGGGCTCAGATCGTGAAAGAGTGGCTCAGGAAACATGAGCCACCAATCGTACCAGTTCTGATCGTAACCCCATTTGAAGTCTTTTGGGATGGGCTGGAAAAGACTTGTACCGAGTGGTTTGACTCTCCTGCCGTCAGAACAAGATCACAGCCGAGAATGAATAAACGTCGCGGTTGTGGAAGGAAGGCCGTGGCGAAAGCACGCCGGACTCGAAGCTAAAGGCAGTCCAGCAGAATAAAAAAGCCTGAGGATTAAAATGTTGGCCCCCTGTACTGTAGTTCCTAATTTAAATCAGTCCCTGGATGCTGAGAGCAGTCTGGCAGGATGATGCAGTAAAGCCTGAAATGATCCCTGGAGCACCAGGGCAAAAGGGAAAACAGACTGGGGGTCTTCCCCAAGGAGAGAGAGGTCTGAGCGGACCTGGAAAGTGTGAGAGCGCTGGGTTATTTTTACAGAGTGTTCCAGGGAAAGAGAAAGAGGAGGGACAGAAAGAGAGAGAGAGAGAAAGAGAGCGAGCAGCTGCACAGTAAGCCCTAGGATCAACAAATGGCTGAGATAAGCACTGAACGGACAGTGAGACCTTACCCACAAAACGTCGACTCACATACACACACGCGGGGTCGGGCTCAGGCCCGCACTGTATATATAGTTGTTGTGAGCAACAGTCCACGCCGCTGCCATTTAGTTACCGCCTGGAAACATCCCATTCAGCCTTCTCCAGTTGGGTTAGAGAAGGCCAAGGTGAACCTATCAAACAAGCAATGACGCTGAGTAGCATTTCACATCTAGAATTCGTTGACCTACATGTGTGGTTGCTGTCTGTACGAGTCAAAATGAAGGAGAAGTCCAGACAAGTGACGGACAGTGGCTGACGGTGTACCTTTACTTGTGCGCAGGTTACACACGGACACAATCACAGGGTACAGATGTTGCTTGCACTACGATAGACACACCCTATCAAGAGCAGATGCCGGGCCACAATCCAAACTTAGCCTATGTAGGGATCATACCAGAAGCAGTGCAGATACAGAGCTACACAAGTCAGGAAAGGGCATCCCAGAGGCATCAGTGTGAAGAGAACATGACGGGCTGCTCAGAAGAGTCTTGAGAGGTTTCCTATTCTGTCATGTGGTAACAGTCGGCTGTAGGCTGTTGGTTGGACCAGCGGATGCTGTTCTTGAACATTCCTCTCTTTTTGTCTCTCCTCTGCAGGCTAAGCTAATCGTACCCAACAGTACGGCGGGCTTGATCATCGGTAAGGGTGGAGCCACGGTGAAATCCGTGATGGAGCAGTCGGGCGCATGGGTGCAGCTCTCCCAGAAGCCCGAGGGCATCAACCTGCAGGAGCGCGTGGTCACGGTCAGCGGCGAGCCTGAGCAGAACCGCAAAGCTGTGGAGATCATCGTACAAAAGATCCAGGAGGACCCGCAGAGCAGCAGTTGCCTGAACATCAGCTACTCCAACGTCACGGGCCCCGTGGCCAACTCCAACCCCACCGGCTCCCCGTACGCCAACAGCACCGAGGTCTTACCCAATGCCGCCGCCGCCGCCACGGCCTCCACGCTGCTGGGCCAAGCTGGTCTGGCCGGCATGGGCGGCTTCCCTACAGCCATGTCCAGCTTCTCCGGGAACGACCTGCTGGCCATCACGTCGGCTCTGAACACACTGGCCAGTTATGGCTACAACACCAACACGCTGGGACTCGGTCTTAACCCAGCTGCTGCGTCCGGCGTGCTTGCCGCGGTCGCTGCTAGTGCTAACCCTGCAGCCGCTGCCGCAGCTAACCTACTGGCCTCCTATGCCAGCGAGGCTTCAGGAGGGGCGGGTCACCCCGCCGCACCAAGTCTCGGAGGCTTCTCATTGGGCTCGCTGGCGGCCGCGACAGGGGCCTCCAACGGTTACCTAAACCCCTCGTCCCCGCTGGTGGCCTCTTCGCTGCTGGGGACGGAGAAGCTTGGCGAGGGCGGGAAGGAGGTGGTGGAGATTGCCGTGCCTGAGAACCTGGTGGGTGCCATCTTGGGGAAAGGCGGGAAGACTCTGGTGGAGTACCAGGAGCTTACAGGTGCTCGCATTCAAATCTCCAAAAAGGGCGAGTTCATCCCCGGCACGCGCAACCGTAAAGTAACCATCACAGGGTCTCCTGCAGCGACGCAGGCCGCCCAGTATCTCATCAGCCAGCGGATCACGTACGAGCAAGGCGTCCGCGCCACAAATCCACAGAAAGTGGGCTAGAGACGGAACCCGAGCGGGGGGGAGGGGAACAGCAAGGAAAGGGACACAAAAGAACGGATGGACAGACGAACAACTGGAAGACGAAAAGGGAAAGGGAAAAGGGTGGGAATGAAAAAGGCATCCGAGTTCAAATTTCAAAGGAGAGAAAATAATTTAAAAAAAAACAACAAAGAAATTTGAATGGTGTGAATACGGAAAGATGCTCTGCGGTGGGCCTGGGGGACGCAGTGTGTGATCTGTGAATATGAATTTGTGACTGAAATTCTGCTGTTTTTTTATTTTTTTGAAACTCGTGTCGAGTGGTGTGGATCGCGAGGGGCTGAGTATCGAGCCCTGTGGCACTTCGAGAGGGAGGAGTCTTAGACCTCACCTCCTCTCTCTCCCATAGCCAGGGGCCAGCTAGGTTCCGTTTTGTTTTTCTTCTGTCGTTGGCAGAGCTTGTACAAATTAGCTGAACTACTTGACAGGGGCTTCAGCCCGGGAGATGGGTTTCCCAGTGACCCCTCTTCGGGTCAGCGACTCTTTACAGATAGATATATATCTATATATCTATATATCTATATATATACATATATAGATATATGTATGTGTTTCCGGCCTGTGTTCAAAGCAGTCTGGCAGTTCGGTTGGGTTATCCATTCAAGCGGAAGCTAAGCAGAACCTTTGAGACGTTTTGTTGCCTCCTATTCACGCGGGCTTGTGTCGACCCGAGGCATGACCAGACACGCTCGTTAGCCGCTTCAGATCAACGTTATCGGCTTTCTTCTGTTAATCGGACGCCTCCGATTTTTTCTCCATCGCGGTTGGTTCCATAAGGCCTCACCCTGACGCTTTTAGATATTACCTAAACCTGTGATTCCAGGTTGACCTGAATGTATAAAGACTTACTAATCTTGATATATATATATATATATATATTATTTTTTTTATTATTATTTGATTAGAGGATCAAACCGAGTCTCTGTTTAGCGTCCACAGCTAAACTCGGCTGAAGAAAGGCAGACAGACAACCAATGTCAGAGGTCAGACGCTTTGTTTGAAAGTACGGGAATGTAAACACACACGCACACACGCGCACACACGTCTATACAAACACATCCACACACTCCTTGCAAGTGCAGTTTAGTCAACGGATCCCTCTTTGGTGCTACGAGAAATTCACTGATTCAAGATTTAGGAAATTTCATGTTCGTATCTATAGATTTTAGCATTTTGGCGGTCGCCTTCTCTTGACCCCGAGCTATTAACCTGAAAGCAATTTTGTGAATTTGGTCAGGATGCCATTACAGAGCCAACGAGCCACACCTTAGAGCCGCTCTTCCTCGCTCTCTGGAAATCCGAAACCCTCGTCACCCACCAACTCTTATCTCTTATTTGAGGTAACTGACACAGCACTGAATCGGTCGGTTGATCTGAGACCTTCGAATCTTGCACTTGAAAAGTGAGACGACCTGACTGGACGCAGGTCACACCTCTACACTGCTCTCGTTCTCGCTGACTGGAGGGTTCAGGCGACAGCTAGGCACAGTAACATCACCTTCGTCGATGGAGCGCCTACGGTATTGCGCCACACTAGTGGCTTGTAGGTGTTGAACGCTGGTGATTTTAAACTGTGGGTTTCTTTTTCTTTTCTTTTTTTTTCCGTTGTCGTCGTCGTCGTCGTCGTTGTCGTTGTTGTCGTCGTTTTTTGTTGCTTTTCTACGAACTGAGCTCAAGCTGATATACCTCATGTTTGGACAGAAGGGGAAAAAACAGAAGATTTACAGTTTGTATGCAGTTTAACGAAGCCCTCGGTTGCGTTCCAGTCGTTGCCTAGTTCACTGCTGAGCGACCTGCTCCCGATGTCAGGCTGTCTGCAGAGGTCTGGCAGTGGAAGTCAGTGAGCGTATACAATGCGACACAGCCTTCGTAACAATAATAATAATAAGCTGTTATCCACACCGGCGCCGGTGCCAGCTAGCTCGGTGTAGACCCGTGTGGTACCAGAGTCGACCGGAGAGCGTCCTTCTCTGAGAAACTGCACAGCGCGGGCTTTCGCCTTTCCTATGTCTCCCTGTTCTCTGGGCGCTCGGCAGAGTGTTTAGCCCAAACGCTGCCCTGACATTACACTCCCCCGCACCCCAAATCCCCGCACGTCATAGTGTTGCTGGACGCGTTTTCTGAACAACAGCATGGCGGAGCACCAAACAGCATTTCTCTCATGACGGTCACACATCACAGAATCAATGTTTCTGCTGCTAACTGCATTTTCTTGTAGTCCAGCTAGGGAGATATACGGTACGGGATGTGCAGGGACTCTTGTACAGATAAAAAAAAGAAAAATAAAAGAAGGCGATCTCTTTTAAACCACACTGTGAATTGAGCGGCCGACGCTATCCCAAACTCTGGAATGTACTGTACATATTACACCGTTCGTCAACATACAGCACGGCAGGGCTAAGCAAAGAACCTGAGCGAGCACAAGGCCGCCGTGGAGCCTGGGCGGGGAGGGTCGGGGGGCTGATCCAGTTCACCTCCGGATGTGAAGGTCAAACTGGTTCTGTCGTGGAGCCATGGTCTGAGACCGTTCTGCTGTGGTGCTATGGACAGTACTGGCGTAGAAACCATGTGCCGAGACGATTCTGCCATGGAACTTGTGAGACAGCTAATCCTCGGAATTATGGTCTTGTTGTGGAACCAAGGAGGTTCTTTCATTGTACCATTCACTCAGACAGTTCTGCCTGTGGAGCTGTTGTCTGCTACGGTTGGGATCCTATCCGAGACAGTTTTGCCGGGGAAGCCTGGTGCAAGGGGACTGTACCAGTTGTGGAACGGTTGTCCGAAGTGGAACTGTGTAAAGGTTGGCCTGAAATGAAAAGTTGTACCACTCGACCAACCGTGAGATGGTTCTGCCGTGGAACCATGTGGCCTAAGATGGTTCTGCCGCCTAGTGCGAGAGATGCTAAAGGTCACTGTCTAACCGCTCGACATTCAGACCCATCATTAATTAGCAGATCTCCATTTGAACCGCGGTCTTCTATATATAACCATACGGCAACGGCCAATCTTCTACTGACCTAAATACACGCGCACAAAGACATTCATCAACTGCCTCCAATTCCCAGACCCTAATCTGCTTTGCGACGGGAGGGGGGGAGCAGAAACAGAGGGGGAAGAGGAGAAGAATGAGGGAAAGGGAGAGAGGGAAAAAGAGAGAGAGAGAGAGATCCATTTATATGCATTGCATAACTGTGATAAAGACCGCCATAAGAAATCTTAGCCCTGCCGTTCATGCATGGAGCTTCTGACAGGCAGTTTATCAACAAACCGGTTTATGATATTCGTCCTTTCCACGACTTCTTGTTACAGAGGAGCAGTTACGGTGTACCATCAGTTTGGGGCTAAATAATTCCTTTTCGGAGATTTGAGATGAAAGAGCGTATGCAATTTCAGAAGCACAAGCACAGCACGGCTGCTGCAGCAGTTTGAGCCCTGCGTCGCCGCTGTGCATTCCGTCGGGAAAAGGGGAGACGGTAACGTGGTGGCGATGGATTTGGGGAAAGGAACCGAAGGAGAGGGCTCTCTCTTCGTCTCATGCTCTCCACACCTCTCCTTTCCATTACCTCTTAGCTGGTGACCTCCTTTCCTCTTGCGGGCGTTCTCCTTTTTTTTGCCTTCTCTCTCTGACATTCTGTCTCCTTTCGCTGTTGCCTCCCGTTTTCCTCCTCCGCTTGCATGCTACCCCTTCTCCCCTCCCTTCTTGGCAGCTGATTTTGCGCGCTCTGGGGACGGTGTTCCTCGTCACCTCCCGGGGGCAGCGGATGACTGTCAGAGCCCGACATCGCAAGCACTACGCCATTAGACTGTGCCGCCGATCCACAAGCTCACACCCTGTCTGTTGTGAACTCTGACCCGGAAAACGGTTCCGTACCTCTACCCAACGCCATCTCGCGGTAGATGCCGGCCTTTTACGACCTGATCTAGGATCAGTTTGTCCAACCCGAACCCTGACCTTCTTCGCCGTTATTTGAGAAACCTCTAAACTGGACTCAGATCAGCGTAAAAGGACTTTTCCGCTATCGTGCCAACGCCCTGAAACGCAGGGAACCGGCGCTCCAAGAGAGGGCCCGGATGTCCGTCAGACCCGGGAGCAAAGAACTCTGGGGGGGGACGAACAAAAAAAAAAAAAAAGAAAAGAAAAAGACGGGGACGAACCTCAAGCTCAAGCGGTGACGTGACTAGCGTCCGTTTGCGTCCTCCGCTCGCGTCCTCCGCTCGCGTCTCCTCTCTCTGGGAGAACGGTCCGAGGTCAGTTTTTCTTTCTCCCTTCCTTCCTTCTCGCCCTTTTTTTAATGAAACTGTGGATTCCGTCCTGTCCCATGGTCTTCGTGGAACTTTAGTGTCGTTCTCTAGTTTGTAGTCTAAATGCAGTTGTCTTGCGCCGTGGGTTTCAGTGTGTGAACTCCGTTATACTCGTGTGTATGACGACAGTGCCAATCGAGCCAGATTAAGATTAGCTTTCGCCATTTTGTCCGTGCATTAGAAACGCTCTAATCGGAGTGCTGGTGTCCACATCAACGTCACTGATGATTTTAGATCTACATAAAGAAAAATGTAAAGAAATATTGGAAGCAATATTGTAGCATGTTGTCCGGTTTTTTGTGTTTTTGTTATGTCCGTTGTACGAACCCTTGGATTTAATACGATTTTGAATGAATAGGTTTACATGTAACTTCTTTTTGTAATACTGTAAGTTAAAAAATAAAAAAATGCTGCTATTTGATAAGTGAACTATACCAGAACTATTTTAGTTGAGAAGATGTCCGGTCCGTCCGTTAGAGTTATGCTCGTTTTTGGCAGGAGCACAAACGAGGTGTATCGATAACTAATAACATAGTCAACCTGTGCCAGACTTAGAGCCATGCCGCTTCTCGACATGTAGACGTGTGATCAAGCATTTTAGATATCGATAAACTTTAGACGCATCGATCAAGTGCCAATCAGTCAATACCTTTGAGTTCACGATGAAAAGATAATCAAAAAGACTTCAAAAAAAAGGACAAAAAAACAAAAAAATAACCAAACATGAACAAAGAGCAATGTCAGTGTTGTTTTTAACTCCATAGTTGCATAGAGAATAATAATAATAGTTCTTTTATGCATAAACATGGTTTTTTATACCTTCGGTTGAAGAAGAAGAAGAAGAAGTAAAAAAAAAAAAAAAAAAAAAAAGAAGCATCCTGTGCATTTGTTTGACTTGTGGCTTCCACGCAGCTCTTCCTTATTCATATTCTCTCTGTAGGTCGGCATGGAGTAGGCGTAAACATGTTATAATCATGTCGTAAACAACACGTTATTAAGCATTCATAACACGTCCCATTTATGAAAGTGTGTTTCGTGGAGTTAGATGTTTATCTTTTTTGCACGTCTCTATTGCATGATATCCAAGTGAATTATCGAGGGGGGGGAGGGGCACCGGGGGAATCAAAACTAACATTACACGAAAAAGGAAAAAAAGAAAAAAAGAAAAAAAAGAAAAACAAATAGAAAAAACTAACGTTTAGTTGAGTGTCCCGAGTCATCCCGACCGAGGCACGTGTTTTGCATGTGGCAC